>PVHP010002992.1:71546-83117 GCA_004024765.1 Zapus hudsonius | reverse complement strand
GATAAGATTTGAGCAGAGGCTTCAGTTACGAAAAGGAACCTGATGGACAAGCCAGGCCAGTGCAACAATCTTGAGGCCCAAGGTAGCTGGTGATTTCCAGGACCAGCTTGGGAGGGAGGGAGGAAGAGAGGGAGTCCAGGAGACCAGGGAGAAGGGGAGGCGGGCGGGCAGGACCAGCTCCTGGAGGGTATCTGAGGAGACCCTGGATTTCATTCCGAGCACACGAAAGAGCCCACAGAACATCTTGAGGCAGGGGAATTACATGATCTGGTTGCTATGTGAAGAAATGGAACAAGACTAGAATTAACAGAAGTACTACATGTGTAGTGCAGAGATGGCCAGACAATGACAATTTCATACAACTCAGCCTCGTGCCAGGCCTGGGGACCATCACTGGGAACAACAGTGTCTATAGGAGGCACCAATACGTTTTCCCAAAAAGATTCAGGGACCCCACTGCTGAGCCAGGAGGAGAAGATAAACTCGCGGGGGGCTGGTGGTGCATCGCCATGGGCTCTCGCCACACTGTCTCTCACTCACCGGCTGTTTGTCTTCCACCACAGTCCTACCTGCCAGGCTCCTTGTATTCTGCCAGTGACACTCAGCAACTCTCACCCACACCCTGGCGACACAGATGACCCACTTTGCCAATAACACTGTGCAGCGGAGAAAGGCCCTCATGGGAACCACTGTCCTCCCTGGCTCTAGTCCTCTTCCTGCCTCTAGCATCCTGGGAAGCTGGGAAGTTCTTCAGGGCAGAGATAGAGAGAGGTCTGCACAAGAGGTGACCAAGCACTGTGACCCTTGTCTCTGTTCTACAAGGTACAAACCTTCACTTGCTCAGACAGGCCAGGACCCCTGCCTTAACCACACGGAAGTCCAGTAAAATGCAGGCTGGTCAATTCCGAAGCCTAATTTAGCACTCAGACCAGAGTGGCTCACGCTCTTCTTCCTACCCAGCCGCATGCCACTTAGGTGTCTATGACAGTTCTGCAATGGTGTGAAGGTTAAGCTTTAAAATAAGTGTGAGGATATGTCACAAATTTATCTTTGGCCTGTGGAACCGTGTCTAGGATCCAGTGCCTGCCAACTGCCAACTGCCAACTGACACTCCAAGGGACCATCACTTAACTTCAAAAGCTGTTATGACCGTTTATATTGATTGTCAATTTGAAAGGACCTAGATTACCTGTGAGGGATTATCTACATTAGGTTAGCCTCTGGGCTCCATGGTGAGCAATTAATCTCCATTAGGTTAATTGAGGTGGGAAGACCACCTTGACAGTGATGACACATTCATGGTCTTGGGTCCCAGGCTGTATAAAAAGGAGAGACCTGGCCGAGCAGTAGCACTTAGTTGCTCTCTACTTCCTCCCAGCTAATGTGACAATGGGATGATGCTGGTTTCCTGTTCCCACCATCAGGGAGTTAATTGTCTGGAACAGACAGAGCAGAACTGAACACTCTTCCTCTCGTGCGCTGCTTCTGGTCAGATGTCCTGTCCCTAATGAGATCATGACTAATACAATTGTCAACTGTCTAAATACTCCAGATGTCATGATGTAGCACCAAAATACATTATGTACATATAGGAAAATTGTCAATGAAAACACTGACCCATGCTGGAGAGAGAGCTCAGCTGTTAAAAACTCTTTCTTATCAGCCGGGCGTGGTGGCACACACCTTTACTCCCAGCACTGGGGAGGCAGAGGTAGGAGGATCGCCATGAGTTCAAGGCCACCCTGAGACTACATAGTGAATTCCAGGTCAGCCAGGATTACAGCAAGACCCTACCTCAAAAAACCAACCAACCAACCAAACAAACAAACAAAAAAAACAAGAAAAACTCTTTCTTACAAAGCCTCAAAACTCAGGTTTGATCCCCCAGTACCCATTTAAAGCCATATGGACCAAGTGGCGCATGCATCTGGAGTTCTTTTTAGTGGCAGGAGAACCTGGTGTACACATTCCCTCTCTCTCTCTAATAAATAAATAAAAATATTTTTTTAAAAAACACATTGGGGCTAGAGAGATGGCTCAGCGATTAAGGCACTTGCCTCCAGTGCCTAAGGCCCTGAGTTCAATTCCCCAGGACCCACATAAGCCAGACCCACAAGGTGATGGCCCTGGTGCGCTCTCTCTCTCTCTCTCTCTCTCTCTCTCTCTCTCTCTCTCTCTCCCCCCGTATCTCTGCTTGAAAATGAATAAAATATATATAAAAAAAAACAACACATTGACGGTTACCTTTGGAGCCCATAGTGAAAGGCCTATTTGACTCCCCAGACACCCAGAGACTGAGGACAAACGTGAAACTTCACTGCAAATCAGATCCCATGGGGGCCATAGCTGATCACCAGCCAGCAGAACAATGTGTTGGGGATCAAATTTGAAGAAACAGAGCTGGGAAAATGCCTCAGCAGTTAAAGGTACTTAAAGCCTGCCAGTCTGGGTTTGATTTCCCAGTACCCATGGAAAGCCGGATGCACAAAGTAGCAGATGTATCTGGAGTTTGTTTGCGGAGGCAGGAGACCCTGCTGTGAGCATTTTCTCCCTCTTTCTCTCTCTCCTGACAGATACATAAATGAAATGAAAAAATACTTTTTTAAAAATTTGAAGAGACAGGAAGCGTTTTCTTTCCTCATTGCATTAGAAACTAGTTACGGAGAGCTTTCAGGGCTCCTGGGATGCTGTTCTTAATTTATATTTTTCCAAGATACGTCAGGTTTGTGAACACTAATCACCCGAGCAGCAAAATAAGCCACTGATCTGAAACAGAACTCTCAAAAGTATATAAACTGCACGAAGAGGGGACCACTAAGGTATTTTATTGTTTCTCTGAGTGGAGTTCTGCTCCACACCCAAACCTGATCCCTCTTAAACACATGGATCATGCAGTTCTTTTTTTAGGGTGGGGGAATGACCCATTTCCAAAATATCCATGGCGGGAATATCCACCATGCAACCAGATCACGCATGGTCCCCAGTGGGAACATCCAACTGCCTCGAAACAGTTTTAACCCGAAGGTGGCTACCAGCAAGGCCAGTTCTACTCTGTGGTCGGGTCTTTCCATGCCCTGCTCGTTGGCGAACGCGAGAGGCAGCAGAAGCTCCAGTCCCCAATGCCACCCACACAGGACCTCAACGCAAGGGAGGCCAGCCCCACAGGCCCTCAAACCATCCGATCTTCGCCTTAGCTGCAGTTAAAAATACAACAACGCCTATAATCCCAGCACTCGGGAGGCAGAGGTAGGAGGATCACCATGAGTTCAAGGCCACCCTGAGACTCCATAGTGAATTCCAGGTCAGCCTGGGCTAGAGCGAGACCCTACCTCGAAAAACCAAAAAAAAAAAAACCAGATTTGTGTATTTACTGGCACACGAAGAATTCTAATTCTCCCCAGGATTATGTCCTCTATCACCCCTGATCAATGAGATAATAGGATTCTCAGAATGGCAATGATTTCCCAGCTTCTTGGTTCAGCCACAAAGCCCACAGTACACCATGCATTCCCTTTAATTATTCATCAGAATGAGGAAGTGGTTTAAAAAATATTTTTACTTACTCATTTACAAGCACACACACACACACACAGAGAGAGAGAGAGAGAGAGAGAGAGAGAGAGAGAGAGAGAGAGAGAGAGAGAGAGAGAGAGAGAATGAATATGGAAGTGCCAGGGCCTCCAAATGAACTCCAGATGCTTGCGCCACTTTGTGCATCTGGCTTTCCGTGGGTACTAGGAATTTGAACCCAGGTCATTAGGCTTTGCAGGCAAGGGCTTTAACTGTTGAGCCATATCTCCAAGGTTCCCCCTCCCTTTTATTTGAGTGACTACATGGACCAAAAGTTAAACATCAAGAATAGGGCATTTGCTTCAATTGTTCCTGAAACAGAAGAAGACTACATTTTGGTGATTTTTTTTAGAACCGAAGCCCCCCCCACCAGCCAAAAAAAAAAAAAATCAAACTCCCTTTTTAATGATGGGGGTTTTTTGGCAGAAGGGCTCAGTGCTCACCACACAAGCACGAGGGCCTAAGAGGACCTGAGTTCAATCCCCAGCTTTCGTGCCAAAAGCTGGGTGTGGCCATACAGGCCTGTGATGGGGAAATGGAGCAGAGATGGCGAATCACTGGGAACCGCTGCTCAGCTGACCACAAAACGGCAGCTCCGGTTCCGTGAGAGACTCCATCTCGAAGAAACAGTGGGGAACAGTGGCAGAGAAGGAGCCCTGCATTCTCCTCTGGCGCTGCATACACTGCACACACACCACACTTCATATGACCCCCCACATGCACACACGTGAGTGCGTCAAAAAGGGTGGAGGAGTTGCAGGTAGAGAAAAAGCCATTTTCTAGGTTAAAAAAAAATCATAACTAGTAATCCGAAGGGTGCTGGTTTAAATTGATGCTTTTTAAAAATCCCTTACAGTCTTAATTGAAAGAGGACTTTGTGACAGTGTGCTCTCAGAGTTTGAGTGTACACATTTTGTAGAACACAATAGAATTCAGACCATCAGCACAAGATTTTGAAAACCATAACCCTCCCCAGAGACTCATAGAACTGAGCACCACGGTAAACAAAAGGCCACAAAGAGACGCTGCTACTACGAGCTGCTCTCTTTTAAAAAAATCCACATTTTAAGTCACAGTATCTCTTTGTGTAGGAATCAAGTTAGCCTCACTTTTCGTTCTCTCCTTCCTTCCTTCCTTCTCCCAGGGTCTGGGTAAGGTGTTGTTCTCCACAAAACCTTGCAGAGATACATACTGCCGTGTCCTTGCCGCCCATGTGTGACACACCAGACAGAAGTAACACGCTTTGCACAAATTAGGCAAAAAGACACCACACACCTTCTGTGCCCCCCCCCCAAGCTTCACAAGCCTCCTCCAAATCAGACCTACTATGGTTACTCTGAAAAAGAAGCCACCCTCACGCCACCAGGCATCGTTGTGTCTACCCTAGGATGACTTTCCTGCAGACAATAAAGGCATTTTGAAAATTCTGTAGTAAATCTGCAAAATGAAAGCAGCACATAACCGAACAGCAAATGTTCTGACTCTCTGTGTTCACTTCCCCCCCAGATCACCAGGAAGAGCAAGTCTGAGGACGAAGCCGGAGGAAAGCGCCTCGGCCCCTTCCTTCTCTAGCCGGTTACCTGCAAATCACTGATTCCTCTCCCTCTCTTTCTCATCCTTCTCAAATGGCGGTCATTTCCACCCACGGAGTACATCACGTATGTAGACATGCATGCCGTCTTATCTAATATAAAATTTAAATTTAGCAGACAGCTTTTCAAGCAAGAAGAACACATCAAATAGAACACAGTGAGGCAACAGAACGAATATCACTGTACGTAGTTCAGTCTTACATACAGTAAACATCTATTAATATCTATTATATGTTATGTCCCCTTAACATAGAATAAATGTACACTTTTGAAGACTGTAAAGCCAGAGTGGTATTTTATATAGCAATGTCTATGTCTTATTACTAGATGAACTATTTCCATAAAGAACATTTATAATGATTTAACCATTAACAACATAAATATCTTTTGTTAGAAAGCACATTTGACAACGATTAGAACTAGCTGGGTTGAGCAAGCTTTTACAGCTCTGGTACTAAAAATAGGTTTATCAGAAACTGTAACGATATTTCTGCTAAGTGTTCACTGGCCTAAAAATAATCTTTTAAAAACAATTTAGATAATTTGGCTAGGGGGATCATAGGCACATATCGACCACAGACTGTGATTTCCTGTGTGCAGAGCAACCTCCCAAATTAGTAACACAATCCAGGTCAAGTTCGCAGGCATATCAGAATTCCTGGTACGTACAAGAGGGTCTTTAGAAATCGTTTCTCTTTAAATGATGGGGTTCTGAATGGATACAGAGAGGGGTGGGAATATGGTACGATTAAAAGGAAGTTAAGGAATAAAATCAAGGGGGAGGGCTGGGTGTGGTGGCGCATGCCGCATCTCTGTGAGTTTGAGGCCATCCTGAGACTACAGAGTGCGTTCCAGGTCAGCCTGGGCTAGAGTGAGACCCTACCTCGGGGGGGGGGGGATAAGGGGGCGAGCGTACACCGGAGGCATGCTTTTCCAGTCACTGCAGGAAGTGCCCTTTACAATGAAACTGTAACATATATTTATTATGCCTTGATCAAAAGGTGTCAATGACTGTCCCCTAATACCCATCTCAGAATCACCCCTAAATGGAAACGCACCACCTGGCCTGTTTTTAGTCAGACACTGGTCAAATGTTGGTTTAGAGGCAAAAAGAAAAAAAAGTTGTATGCTTTTTAATTAAATCCAGTGAGTTCTCTGGGAAAAAAAATGCCATTCCATAAAACAACAAAAGTCAGTCAGTGGTCCATGAGCTAGCAAGTGAAGGCAGGGGGTCACTGCAGGGGACTGAGGGACAGCAGGGAGCCGGCAGGACACAGGGGTACGGTGAGGTGGGGGACAGCTGGCTGGGGCTGGGTCCTGCACCCACCCGGGACTGCGCACCGCCCCCAAGGCCAGAGCCCAGGAGCGCACTCCCCACTTACCGGGTGGGTCCGCATCACTAATAGGTGGCAATGGCTTCACTCAATCCCAGAGCACCTCAAATTCCGAGCTGGGAGCCCCCGCAGCCCCAGGCTCCCCTCGCCACCCGGCCCAGCAGCGGGGCCAAAAATCGATGGGCAGCGAGCGAGCGCTCTGCAGACAAAGACTTCCCAGAGCAGGCGCTCCTGCCTGCTCTCGGTGCGCCTCCAAGGAGGGTCCTCCACACAGAGCCAGACACTGTCCCTCGACAGGGAGGCATGCGTGCCCCTGCCTTCTCCAAAGCACAGCCCAAGCCCCACGCAAGACAGAAAGCACAGGCTGGGTCTCACCCCACACTGGACACCCTGGACTCCTTCTGGCCAAGGCCACCTACTGATGGCCCCAGCAGAGACCTCCCTCCTCAAGAGGCCACAGAGCAGCCTGCCAAAGCAATTTGGGTTTGGGGAAGGAGGAGGACACTAGGAAGGAAGGAAGGAAGGAAGGAAGGAAGGAAGGAAGGAAGGAAGGAAGGAAGGAAGGAAAGAAAGAAAAATGGAGAGGAGGAAAGAATAAAGGAGGGTAGGGATGAAGAAAAGGTGGAACAGACGGAAGGGAAGAGGAAAGAAGGAAGGAGGAAGGAGAGGTGGAACGAAGGAGGGAAGAAGGGAGAGAAAGAAGGAGAAAGAAGAAAGCAGCAAAGGAAGGAAGGAGGGGAGGAGGGAAGGAAAAGGAAGGAGGGAAGGAAGGAAGGAAGAGGAGAGAAGGAAGGAAGGGGGAGGAGGGAAGGAAGAAAGGAAGGAAGGAGGAAAGGAAGAGGAGGAAAGGAAGGAAGGGGACAAGGGAAGGAAGGGCGAGGAAGGAAGAAAGGAAGGAAGGAGGGAAGGAAGAGGAGAAGGAAGGAAGGAAGGAAGGAAGGGGAGAAGGGAAGGAAGAGGAGGAAGGAAGGAAGAAAGGAAGGAAGAAAGGAAGGAAGAAAGGCAGGGGGAAGGGACTAGCCTTAGTCCACTCCAAAGTGTCACAGGTCACCTTGCCAACTCTTGCTGCTTTTTGTTTCAGAGCAGACTGTTGTACTAAATGGATATATGTGGGGGTGGGGTGTCTTGAGGAGATTGGATCTGAATACACTTTATCAGGAAACCACACAGCCAGACTCCTTGACTGGTGAGTCACTTAACCCCCTAGGTGGGCCCAGGCTACCTAGGTTTGTCACAGACCTAACATCCACAGGGCCTGCAGTGTTGATGACTCTGCCCCCCCCCCCAGCCCCTGAAAGCTACAGCCTCTGTTTCTTCAATATCTTCCAGCTCTGGCCCAGGAACTAACTGTTAGAGGGCCTTTGTAATAAACATAACCACATGCCTGTTTTATGAATTTTAATTAAAATTAATTTCTGCTCCTTCTTATTCACCCATAACTGTATCTTTCTTATACGTTACTTTTCCTCCAGGAGATCACGTTGGCCTGCTTGCCATGTTCCAATCAGCAAGACTTAGGGGTCCAATAACTTCTGATGCTGCAACTGAAGGCACAGCCAGAGAGAGCTTGAAGATTTCTCTAAAACCTTAGACCACGTTGCCCAATTTTTTTTAATTCTTATTTTTCTCTATCCATGAACACCACACAGGACAGGATAAAATGCGGTAAGATGTTTGCAGAGACACACGTGTGACAGCTAACGCACTTAAAAAACTGAAAACCAAACCCAACCAAACAAACAAACAAAAGAAAACCTGAGACCTGTAATAATTCTCTGTACAAGTTCTACAGCAAGTCGTTAACCCCTTCAGGGCCTGCTTGATGAGAAATGCCATCTCCCCACACAACCCAGAGCCCTGCACATTCCGGTACAACCCAGGGGCGACAGGATTTTTAAAATAAGTCAACATGCCCAGGTAATTGCATTGTGAGTGCATAGGTCCTGGAAGGGGAGGATGGGGCGGGGGTGGGGGGAGAGCGGGCCCACGGAGATTTACCTGACATGCAGATAAAAAGCTGCTTTTTTGGTTTTCATCAAAGAATGAAAACTGTCATTAGTTCTTTCGAGGCAAATGCACACAGGCTTTGTTGCTGTTCCCCTCCCCCTCCTCCCTGGAGTGTCTTCCTCCCTCCCAGCCTTAGAGAAAGGCCCAGCAGGACTGTAGCAGGGAGACGGTAGCTGGGATCACACAGTGCCAGGGTGATGAGTTGGGCCCCGAGGCTCTCTGATCATTTACCCAGATCCAGACAGACTGTTGGAAATCCGCTCTCTCCAGGAGGTGACGGAGCTGAGAGGTTCTCTTCCCTAGGAAATCACCACGGGCTGGTGGCTGGCATCCTGCCTGCAGGCCAGTGAGCCCTCGTGGGCAATGTCATGAAATAAATAACCCCGCATCAGACATTTCTCCGTTCATTCCTCAGCAAGAGGATCGATTGAGTGTAAGGAAGCCTCGGAAGAATGGAAGGAATCCCTCAGGTAAAGAGATCACACAAAGACGGGATCCTTAGGATACAGGACACTGTTCTTGAAGTTCATTTTGTGAAATGATGGAAAAGAGGCAGCTGGTATGTCCTAGTGAGGTCAGGTGTAGACAAAACACTTTGCTTCATTGTTCCCACGAAGGGTGCTGTTTTCTCATGCAGGGTTCCAGAAATCAGAGAATGTTCGGGAAACATCCACTTTAGATTTTGCTGGAGTTCTCATTAAAACACAAGGCCACCGGTCCTGTCAGCTTGGGGGCTCCTCTGAAGCTTGGAGTCACCCCTCCAACTCCACAGAATAAAACCCTAGAAAAATCTATGAAAACCATTTCTATCTGTCTGTTTTCAGGAGCATTATTAGGCCAACTGCTCTCAGCTTTGAGTGGAAGGCTTTCCGCTTTCGGGTTTTGCTTCCAGGACAGCAAAACTATGGCCACGCATAGGCAGACCCTCAGTATGACCAGTCACCTTCAGTTTCCTTTATTTTTCTACCACCGGAGAAGGAACATGGTGACACGACCGACTGCAAGGGATCTGTCGTGAGCATGTCTGAGAGAGACCCAAATGCCACCGACGTGCAATGACAAGGGTCACCGCATGCTTGCGGAGACAATATGTGTACGTATTTGCTTGGCATTGCCAATTAGGCTGTTTACTCCTAACATTGAAATCAATTTGTATTCTCTGCGCATACAGACACTTCTTATCAGCACATCTAAGGGTTCTTTTCCTGGCTTCCAGTCAGGGCTGGAATTCGAAATCTGTCATGGTTGATTAGCTTGCTGATTAAAAAAAAAAAAAAAAGAATAGCCCTTAAAAAAACCTTTTTTTTTTGCAACTGATATTCCAACTTTTGTGTTCTACTTCTGAGTAGAAAATCTAACAGAACTTCCCAAGCACATCTCAGATTCAAACTACATCCATCAAATTTCTCTCCTGAGACACAGGCCTCTACATTCAAAAGAGAGGGCCGAAAAAAAATTGAATTCAGAAAGTAACCAGCATGGGCTCACTGAAAGTCTCTATCTGCTGCTTCTCAGGCCCCACAGAAGCCCAGGAGATATTCCACAGAACACAATATAAATACACCCAGAATCCACCACATATCAAAGAGCTGGGGACTATGTGGTCATATCTACTTCTAGTGTAAAAATCACTGGCCCAACTGTCTTGTGAAGCCCTAAAATTCAGAAAAACTCAGGGCACTAAGAGGAAAAACAAAACAACAAAACCCTTACCACATCTCATGATAATAAATTCTTTTATAGGGGAAACACACAATAATTCATATTAGAGTAATATTCAGTGGGAGAACAAATATTAATTATAAAAAATTCCCATCTGGTAGTTTAAATAATTTAAGTGGAATGTTCAGGTATTTCTCACTTCTAAGGAAAGGTAAAAACCCAATTGTTCCTGCAACCACAACAAAGAGGATGACTCCAGCGCTCAAATTTATGACATTAATTACACCATAAATGCCATCTCCGCTCTGCATAAAAAACAAGGAAAGAAAAAAGCCTCTTGCGGACATTTTCACTGCTCATGGATTTGTGGCTATTCAGGCATTCCCAGGGTTTTGTGGGACTTGGCCTGCCCTTATGCAGACCCCAGCCTCAGCTCCCTCCGTGCAATATGAGCTCGGTTTTCCCTGCTGGGCTTGTTCCCTATCTTTACTTCCCCCAAGACAGTGGAAGGCGCAGAGTTCCTGGAGTTTGGTCCAGAGCAGAGGAGGAGGCATCCTCGCACTGCATGGTGGAGGCTGCGGATCTGCAAGACAGGCCCAGAGCTGTGACTATCAATCAGGGGCACCCTGGGGTCCCTTGGGGCCTGTCTGCCTGCTTCCTGCCCGGCTTGAATACCAGTTCTGAACACTAACGTGATGACAGTCCAGTTGGCTTTCTCAGTATCTCACGAGAAGTCTCAGCCAACGAATTACAGAAATGGACACTACCCTACACAGTGACGGTGTCTCAGTGGCTGAGGACATTAAGGAGTCAGTGTTTGGAATGTGGTCACGTTTGTATAAACCTGACGGTGACAAGTCGCGATGGGCGACATTTCTACCTTGCAGAAGAAACAGCTAGTGTCCCTGGCTTGGTTTTTTTTTTAACTGGCTTCTATGCGTTGGAAGCTTGGGTTCCCCAGTTAATACTGGGATGGCATTTTGCTGGCCTTTGAGGGCCTCTGCTACAGGCCTTTCACCTCTCAGCCCCTCACACTAGAGGCCACCACTGCTCCTTGCTCGAGCTGGCCTGTCACTGAGGGAGGTGGATTCCCCTTTCACTCAAGAGTGGATTCTGGTGAGCCTGGTGCAGGAACCCCCAACACCGCACCCCGTGATGCTGTCACTCCAATGAATCTCTCAGAAGCAAGTGTTGAGACCAGTGGGTGGTGATGGGCTTAGGAGAAGGGTTAGGAAACACGTTCTTGCCCCATGGTGAGTGGGGAGGACTAAGGGTTCAATTTCCTTTCTTTCCTCTTTCCCCTTTCTTCCTTCTTTCCTTCCTTCCTTCCTTCCTTCCTTCCTTCCTTCCTTCCTTCCTTCCTTCCTTCCTTCCTTCCTTCCTTCCTTCCTTCCTTCTTCTGTCCC
>PVHP010002992.1:0-71446 GCA_004024765.1 Zapus hudsonius | reverse complement strand
ACTGGCCCTGCTGAAATGAAAAACTGTGGTCTGTCTGAGGGGTGCAGAACCCTCTGCAATTCACACAGTTGTATGTTGTGGACTGATCTCAGGGGTGCTTTCTGGATCCTTCTCTTTCCTCTCTGGCCCACCTTGAAAGGTGTGAGCTGAGGAGGACATGGCTCCCTCCCACTGCAGGGCTCTGCTGGGGAGGGAGGGCTGGAAAGAACAGAAAGGCAGGGTGCTGGAGAGCAGAAAGGGTGGGGTGATGGAAAAACACTGGAAATGACCACCCGTTCCCTGAGCACCTGGGTGAGCAGGAATAATGCGGCCAAGGCATTTCTGAGAGCTGCCCGGGGTGGAGACACCATCCTTTGCAAAGGACATGGTCCAGTGCTGCTCCCAGGGGGCTCCCATGTGGGGTGCAGCATATTTTATGGGGGGGCTGGTCTGGGTACCCCTCCAGGGAGGGAAGCTGCAGCTCTGAGGAGTTGAGGGACCTGCCCAGACCACGGCGTCAGTCGGGCTGTGGCTGGCAGGCTTGTGCCCAGCGGATGTCTGAGTTCCTCAGCCTTCCTCCTTGGACCACCTCACTTCCTCCCTCCTTTCCCCAATCCTGTCCTGTGGACTGCAGCTGTGCCAAGGCAAATGCTACGCTTCCTGCTCTGCGTCACCACAAAGTCCCATCTCCCAGCCACTGGGTGACAACAGAAACACAAGAGCGGCTGTCCTTCCCACCTGCACTGCCGCTGGTCTTCACTCCCTTTGGGGACCCCGAGGTCATACCTCTAGCTGGGGTGAGCCTTCCTGAGTGACACATGACTGAAATCATATGACCCAGACAGTGTCCATATCCTGTGCATAGGAACAGTCTATCTAGCATCACAATTCTTGACCTGTCCTGGCAGCGAGACCTCATCATGGCTTTGACCTGGAGATGGATGAACGGATTGCATCAGAATAGAGCCCAGAGGGTTTGCTCAGTGTGTGTGTGTGTGTGTGTGTGTGTGTGTGTGTGTGTGTGTGTGTGTGGTGGGGGGTCTTGTTCATGTGATGGAGCAGCTACGGGAGGAGAGGGAATGGGGAGGAAGAGAAGGGAAGAAGAGCAGAAGAGAGCCAGTGTCAGTTTCCCCTGGCATAACAGGGAAGATGACTTCCAACCTCACAAAGCTTGGATAGAAGCAAGCTGAGAGAACATGCCAGAAGTCTCCAGGCACCGAAGGTCCCCAGGGAACCATTGGTAATGTTCTGTGACTCGCACAACACAGATCCTTCTCCAAAGCATACCGCCCAGCCGAGTCACTCCTGGTGGCTCTCAGAGGCAGAAAAGGCAGGTGGGTGGGCTCAGGGGCTTCCTTCCTCAACAGCCTGCATCCAGCTCATTACTCCAACAGGTCCTCTTGCTTTCTGAGATGGGTGCGCAGACATCTCTCAGACTGTTATGTTCTCTTGGGCTTCTCTGCCCGAGCAGTGGCTGTCATGGCAGGTCTAGGGCCGGAGTAGACAGTAACACAGACATAGTCCAACTCTTACTTCTAGTGGAAGCAAGAGGAAGCCAGCAGCTCTGAGGAACTCCCGTGAAACTGCAGGCATCATGAAAGCCCATGGAAGAAGCTGAAGCCCATGCAGGGAGAGGATGGGCGCAACACGGATGCCAGGGGACAAAGATGCCCTGGATGCTGTGTGGCTGGGGGCAGAACAGCACTGGGAGACAGGAGGGCAGATACGGTGGCATCAGAGGGAGGCAGGCCATAAAGGGAGGGTGGGCTTCCGATGAGGTGCAGCTGTGGGGAAGATGAAGGTGCCACCATGACAGCAAGGTGGGGGTTCGCATGGGTGGTTTCTGGTACAACTACAGGCAGGAGCTCCAGCCCCCTAAAACATCTCCATATCTTGCCACCACAAGACTGGGAATGTTCGAGGCTGCACCTGAGCCGGGAGGGCTGGGTGAGCTCCTGCAGACACTGAACCCTTGGAGCAACTGCTGTGTGCTTTGCGGAGTTTGGATAAAAGACAGGGCCTGTGATCATCCTGACTCAGCCCCACACCCAGTTGAGGCACAGGACAGAGCCACAGGGTTCACGGATTAAGACACAGAGGATGCAAAAAAACAGCTTTCTCCAAAGGGACAAGAGTCCTCTCAGCAGGTGCTGATCAGGACAGGGAGGTAGGTGGACAATGGCCTCTCCCCACCCTGCCTGTCTCTGGAATCAAAGGCAGACAACTATGAGTCCAGGAGTGCATAAGCATTCAGGGATGAGTGATTCTGGGAGCCCAGGGCTTGCTTCCGGAGCCAGCAGAGGCCTGTCCTGACCTCATTCAGAAGAAGTGATTGAGAAAAAGCAAACGGCTCTGTGTAGATCTCAGCACGGCATAAATAGATTAAATACATCATAAGTCAAATGATCTCCCTGAATCTCAGCATGGGACTGCTGAGATGTCTGATGTGAGAAGGGCCCCTCACTGGTACAGCCAGCACCTTTGTCTATATAAGAGGCATTATTATTATTGTTATTATTAATTATGACTTGGATGGAAATTTCTCCTAGCCGTTTGCTCTGAATTGTTCTTTCCAGAAACTTTCCAGTTGTCACCCACAACACCAAGCATCTGTCCCACGCCCTGTGTGATTCTCAGGGTGACTACATTATGAGGCAGTAAGACACTTTTACAGATGCAAAAACTAATGCCCAGAGAAGTTCAGTATTTGCCCAAAGACACACAATAATGAGAAAGTGGCACAGTCAGGATTTGCACCCAAGATGTCTGACTCAGGCACATGGGTTTCCCAAGGCTCAGAAACGACGCGAGCTGGGGAGCTAGGCTCCAGGTGGATTTTTTCAGCCTCTCTCACTTCCGCTCTCCCTGTCCGGGACTCGTGTTCTCATCTTGCTCACATGGGTCTGAGGTAGCAGGAAGGCAGATGTCGGGTATCCTGGAGAGTGGCCTCCAACTAAGGCCACTCCCGGCACAAAACGCACAATCACCAGGGATAAAAACTTCAGGGAGCAGACCCTGACAAAGCCCAGCTCCATCTGACAGCACACAGCTGCAGATTTGTAGACAGAAGTCTAATATTCATAGAGTACAATACTATGAACCTTTGAAACGTTTTACAAACTGTGGAGAAAATTCATTTTTCTACTAGAAATAAAGCCTTAAGTTACAAAGAAAGTTGAGAAAAGGGGCCACTAGTAAGTGTAAGCTGGGCCTGTAGACCCCCAGGGATGGTCATGGAGGTCTTCAGGCCTAGCTGGGAGGAGGCGGCAGCTAGGAAGTCAGGCCCCAGAGCACCCCAAGCCTCTTCCTTCCCTTATTCCACAGCTCAAGACTCAGAAACCCCAGGCGTAGGTGATGCCGAGGGCCCAGAGCCTGGACTGAGGGACAGTCCAAGTCTCAGTGGGCTGGACGCAAGAGGCCTCGCTGTACTTCTTTCTGGCTGTGCGGCATGAGCCATTGGCCTGCCCATTCTGAGCCATTTCCTTCATTTACAAAGTAGTGAGAAGAGTACCCACTGCACGAATGATGATGATAATATGAACCAGTACCCACATGGTGAGGATGACAGGAAACAGTACCCACTGCAGGAGGGATGGAGAACGTAACGTGAAACAGCCAGCCACGTAATGCCCTGGGCGCAGTGATGCTGCAAACTGCCATGGTAATAAGCAGTGATGGCGGGGTGGGGAGCCCAGCAATTCCCTTGTGTCAAGGACCAGCCAGCCAACCCGAGGGACCCAGGACACACTCCTGGACATCCCTAAGTCAGAGGATATCTGTGAGCCTGGACCAGAAGAAGGGGTGACCCTGGTCTCCATGAGGCATCAAATTCCCCTCATCCCTGCCCACCCACTGGTCCCAGGGGCTCAGCAGGCACTACAGACGTGATCTCACTGTATCACAGCAGGTAGGGATTATATGGACCCAGGTGGGGTTCCCTGGCAGCTCTGCATCTTCCTTGTTAAAATGGCACCAGGTCTCTGCGAAGACATCAGCAGGTAGACATGTCTCTGTGCATAACAATCACCTTCTCACTGCTGGCTTAAAACACGCAACTAGAAGCAATTTATGGGAGGAAAGGGTTTCTTTATGGCACAGCAGGGCAGAGGCTGGGTATCACATCTTGTCACATCAGCTGGGAAGTAGTCACAGCAAGAGTGATCTGAGCTTGGGCCAGGGGGAGCCAGCTATAACACCCCAAAGCCTGCACCCAGCAACATACCTCCCCTGGCAAGGCCCTACCACCTGAACTGCCACCAACTGAGGACCAAGAGGCTATGGGGGATGCTTCACATTCAACCCACCTCAGAGGGTACCCTGGGCTCCTCAAAAGCAGCTAGAACATTTGTGCCAGTAATTGCTGTCCCTTTTGCTGGAGCTCCCTGACCAATACAAGGACCTTAAACATCACTGAATCCAGACCGACCTCAGAATGGCGTGAGTGAGACAGCTCTCCGTTGCTCTCACAGATGCTACCTTGTCCTCTGCACAAGGTTCTCAGGCCGGACCAGGCTGGGCCTGTCACTGGCTTGTAGCCATGCAATAGCCTCGCCACCCCACCGTCTCAACGATGAATGCTTTGCCAACTAGTGAGACCCTGCCACCCATGGCAGTATGTCTGCGTGTACCCCACCACCCACTGGGCAAACTCTGAGCCACTGGCCCTAGGCCAGGGCCCCACTGGGGACAATGAATGCTCTCAGGGTGCTTCCTATTGAAAGACTAAACACCCTTTCTCCGGAGATGCTCCCTGACCACTCTCGAGTCCCTCCTATACACAAGACTTAAATGGTGCCAACAGGGGCGATTCGGCCATTCCAGGCATGAAAGGACTTCTCTGTGTAGGCCCCTTGTGAATTGTTCTGTCTCAGTAGCTGAATTGTCAGAGCCGTTTTCCCTGAAGGCGCTGGCCGTGCTGGTGAGGAGGTGTGGGGGGAGGCACCCACACTCATCTGTCTCCTTCCAGGCTTTGGGCCTGTGTGGCTGCTGAGGTGGCTGGAAGCTGGGGGACCCCAGGCCAGCATGCTCCTTAGCTGCAGGGAGGGAACCTAAGGGCGAGAGGAAGGCTGGCTGTTGTCTCGTTCTCCTCAAAAGGTCTCAGGGTCGCAGGAC
Organism: Zapus hudsonius; assembly: GCA_004024765.1. Classification (NCBI taxonomy): domain Eukaryota; kingdom Metazoa; phylum Chordata; class Mammalia; order Rodentia; family Dipodidae; genus Zapus; species Zapus hudsonius. The sequence continues at coordinate 66,355 of PVHP010002992.1, read as the reverse complement.
AGGTGAGACAGTCCTACTGCCACAGTCCGCTGGCTTTATCCCAATTTTCCTCTGGGAGTAGTTCTGGTGGGCAGATCTGTTGGTGCTAACTGCACCCTGACCCTGAGGTGGCCCGAACTGGCTCTGTATCTATTATAGGCATGGCAGAAGGACTCATATGACAAGGACAGGAGGAGCTGCACCTGCCCTGGGGAAGCTGAGGCAGGAGGCTGAAGGCAGCCCATCTAGGCTGTGGAGCCCTGAAGATGGAAGTGAAGGGCCCTTGAGTAAGTCAGGCACAAGAGCTGGTGCGGTTCAGGCTGACCTCCCTTCCTCCATCCCTACCCACGCTGGATACTTGACATACTTGCAGTTCCTCCAGGAAGCCCTGCCTCCCCAAGATCTCTACTGCACCCCTCTCAAGGGCCTCTCAGCTTCTGCGCCTCTGCCTTCTCCTCTTCCTCCGACTCTTCTAGGACTGAGCTCTGGAATCTGCTCTGACCTGGATGGCAAGATGAGGCCCTCAGCACCCAGGTCATCCCCCAACTAACCCATGTCCACCTTTTTCCACTAAGGGAAGTCAGGGGTAGAGCCAGAGGCCTGCATCTCTATGGACCCGTCCAAAGCAGGGGCCTGGTCCCCCATGTTCTCTGGTGGACCTCGCGGGGGAGTGGGGTGGAATGTCTTTGAGGGTTTGGCTCAGCCATTTGAGGCCATTCCCAAAGCAGTTGCTGCCTCCCAAATGGTTCTCTGCTCAGTCAGGAGAGCTCAAAATGGAGTTACTGGTCTAGCTGTGTGTGTGCATGCGTGTGTGCATACAGGGCAGTGGCAGAAGCAACACGCTGGTGCCCAGGGTGTAGACCCAGTACCTCTACACTCCGGGGAAAACCAAAGGCCTCCATCAATGCCCAGTCAGAAGCACTGAAAACCACAACACTGTGGCATTGGGAGAGTAGGAAACCATGCTCACCTCTGAAAAGGCTTCTTGGGGGTAGGGAGAAGCTGCCTCCCTCGGAGGTGTAGCTGGAGGTGGGCCCTGCAGCAGAGACTTGCAAACCCCACCTTGCAGGGGTGCAGATGCAAGAGGAGAGCAGGGTAGGTTGGTGGCTGGGGCAGGCCCTCAGGGTGGCAGAGGACATGATGGAACTGATCCAATGAAGGAGATCTATGCCATCCTGTCCCAGGCAAAAGAAAACCTTCTTAGCTTTCTGGAGAACACGAGAGCAGCTGGAGGTGGGTGACCCAGACAGAAGCCATCAAGAAGGCCAAGAGCCTTACTGAGCATTTGAAAACAGTCTGCAGGAGACAGGGTAGCAGGAAAGAGGCTGGTGTGGAGTCTGGAGAGAAGTAGGGCTCTGCAGGGAAGCAGAGGGGTGGGGGCGGCTGAGGATCGGTGGATGGCCCGAGGTCTCCACCCACCCAGGGAGAAGACTGGCTCCTGTGCACTGTACTGATCGCTGTGCCAAATGGACGGGAACAGAAAGCCAGGTTTGCTCTGGGTACTGCTGGAGACACAAGCCCAGAGGGTTCTGGCCCCATGGGCTGAGCAGACCTGAGGCTGCTCAGGAGGCAAGAGAATGGAGGGTCAGGGACACTCGTGTCATGCCCGAGAGGCTGACGGAGGTGCTCAGGGGACAGACCTCCCAGCTGAAATGTTTATTGTGCACCCCAACATGAAGGCTGCACGGAAGCCCAGGGGCAGGGACCCTCATATCCTACAGTGCTCAGCCTCTTCCCTGAGATCCTGGTTCAGTCTGGAGTGGAATGCTGGCTCAGCTGGTTCAGACAGCCCGCAATTGTCACCCTGAGACAGAAAGCTGAGAGCAGGGTTGAACCAGGAATTTGCTTGTGATTGTGAGATTTTTTTAAACATCCTCCTGGCTGATTGTGGAGCACAGGAGGTTTGGAGGACCTTGGCTGAGGGGAAGAATGGGCTTGCGGGGGACGGTGGTCACCTCAGGCAGCTGCGGCTCCCGTACTTAAGACCTAAGGCCCCTGTCTGTGTGGACAGCAGGTCATTCACTCACCCTGGACAGGCCAGCAAGTCCTCCTGTATCCCTCTGTCCTCCTCTCATTCCTATTTGTAAAGTTTTAGGATGTTGGAGAGAAAGAATCCAGGTTCCACCAGGAAACATCTTGCCTGCGGATGCTTGAGTCCCTAGGAAGCTTTGGAAGCTTCAAGGCACTCAGCCTTGGGTGTAAAGACTGGCAATTCTGGTCAGATGTGTCCATGTGCAAATCAACTGTCACAACCTCTCATGGCTCTTTCCTTGAATGAAGTGGCTCCAGAGAGGATTCCTTTGGAAGCCTCGTCATTGTCGTGCAAGGTGCGTGCGGACAAAAAGAAGAGCGAGCCTTGGAAGGGCAAGTCTACAATCCTGTCCCCAAGCCCTTCTCCTGAAGCGGAGCTCTTCCCCCGGAGTCCTTCAGACATTGCTTCAAAACCAAGCAACTTGGCCAAGACCCAGACCGTCCCTTCCCGTGGGAGCTGCGTCTCAGAGCTACAGCAGCGGCCTAAGAGCACTCGTTCTCCTTCGAGATGCAGAAGGCCAGTGGGATGAAGCCGTGTGCTACCTGTCACGTCAGCATCACCCAGCCTCCCACTTCTGGAGGGTCGGAGGACTCGGTGGCAGCTAACTCATCCCTTGGTCTCTAGGGCTCCCCCGTCCAATATGGAGCCACGTGTTTCAAGTTAAAAATACTATATATTTATCTTCTTGGCCACACATGTTGAGCAGCTGAGTGTGGTAAGGACGTGGCGAACGCCACAGAGCGGTCCACTGGACAGCACTTAGAGAACCCAGTTAACTCGCGTTCAGATCTAGAAAATCTAAGCGTGTGTCATCGCAGTGGTCACCCTTAGTGGTGTCTGCAGGTTTTTGCAAAAGAAAAAGAAAATGCTGGGGTTTGTTTGGTTTTTCTATATTTCACATCTCCGAAGATGGATCAGCAGTGGTCACCTCTATTAATGGTCACCTTGTGCTGTTTTATGGTTTATTTTCTGTCGGTTTAAGCCCTGGCCTTAGAACTTGTTTGCCTATCTGCTTTATGACACCACCATCCTGGCTCTCGGCACAGGGGGCTGAGGAAAATCTCGTAGGAACATAGAAAACAGCTTCAGGAGGTAGTTCCAGCCTCGCACAGGTTTAAAATCAATGTCCCCAGAATGAGTCTGCGGAGGCTTCACATTGTCTTGTGTGTAATGTGTGTGATGTGATGTGTGTGCTGTGTATCAACATGCAGAATCCAGAGGAGACGCAGAGTGTCCTCTTCTCTAACTCCTCCCTGTGTTTCCTTGAGACAGAGTCTCTCACTGACCCCTGACCTGACTGACTGACCAGTGAGCCCTGATGGTTCTCTGGTCTCTACTCCCCACAGGACTGGGGTCCTCGGCACCTGAGGCCATGCCTGGAAAATTTCTGGGGAATTAGAGTAAGGGCAAACCAAGCCCTCATGTTTTGCATAGTAAGTGCTCTTACTTACCTTCTGAGCCATTTCCCTAGCCTAGGACATTTTTAAGTCTTATCTTGAACTCTGTTATTTCATAACAATGAGAGGGCATGGATTTGAAGAACCGCTAGAAAAAAAACAACAACAACTAGGTGTCTGTGGTACCAGGACCTGGGGTGTAGCTCGGTGGCAGATGCTTTCCTTGCATGAGCCAAGCTTAGGGTTGAGTCCCCAGCACCACGCCGGGGGCGGGGAGACCACCAATAAAACGAACAGCATAAAGTCAGTGTGGCCACCTTCCTAGAGAATAGCATTAATTAGGACAGGACACTGGCTTTTCGAGTCCTTGGGGACAGAACCTAGAGAGAAACCGCTTCTGCTTTGATGAGCTGCAGTCAAATTCCTCATGCTCTGGGTTTATGTTGTTGTCACATGGTAGTGGCCACAGCCACAGCAAGATGGAAGAGCACACTCCCTGGAGTCACTCGACATTTGACTTTTCAAAATAAGAACTTCACTCTTTAAAGCCCCCTTCCCCAGCACCAAATCACCACACTTCAAACCAAAAAAAAAGAGTCACCACTCGATTCCCGTTGAACCACGGTCGATCTGTCCAGCAAGGAGCAAACAATTTGTATCACAAACATGTGTCTCAAACAAAACTAAGGGGAAGAAATAGTCCAGCTTACTTTCTTTATGTTATAGAATATTGGGCCATGTCTATTTATTGGGTTTCTGGTTAAATAGAATGGTTTCAGCTCATTTGAATGCCATATTCATTTAAGTATTAATTAGCATAACTAATATTCTTAAAAGAATATTCTCTACCCATATAATGTGAATATATTAAAAAGCATAATATATACGTCCCTGCTAACTGTGTTCACAAGTTATTCCCCCTTACACAGGCAATCTAGATTTTTGAAAGATGCATGGAGCCAAGCGAAAAGGCTTTTTCTGTTATGGTGGTTTCCTTAGTGAAACCGTCTTACATAAGTCTCAGTGGTTACATGCCCTAAGCGAATTCTCCTCCATTTTCTCCTAGCAAGCAATTAAATCTGAAAATAAACATGCTATTAAATGTAAAGCTACATTTATTAAAAGTAATTTATACCAGACTACTTTGCTGATAATTGAATTGGTACATACACTGTGTTTTTTATTAAAGTGAGAAAAAAATACAACCTCACAAATTTAAAAAAGCATATTATCATCTTAACCTATGACAGCAACCTGGCTCTTATTTAAATCACCATTGGAAGAAAAAATACCAGTCCCGTGGCTGTTCTCTCGACTCTAAATATGCAGCACTTAATGAAAGTGAACTCCGGATCCTAAACACGGAGCAGTTGTGACTCTAGGGGTCTCCCAGGGGTCCCCTCACCTTGCTCTGCGGTTCTCACATCCATCCAGGAAGCAGCTGTGCATTCTGCTGCTTTTCAATGTTGAACTGTTTTTCATGATGTAAAAGTTTTTTTTTAAAATCTGGTGACATTGTTTTTAACCCTACCAAAAATATCTGGAAAAGGTAAATACTTGTTCTGCGTCTTCTCAAATAGTCTCATAGATATGCAGAATAAAAACTGGTAAGAAGGCAATGTATTGAAACTTAGTATTGAAATTCCCAAACTGGATATTATATGACCAAAAGATACTAGTTAATGTCTTTCAATCAGAACACTGGTCATGTAAAGAAGGGCTGAAGTGGGGAGGGGGCGTCTGTGGTAGAGTATATGTCAGCATGCACAAGGTTCACTTTGATCCCCCTAAAATGAAGAAAATCATCCATTAACCTCTCTCTATATAGTTTCTATGGCTCCTTTCTCCTTCACCTCGTTAAAGTAAATTAGTACATTGTTGAACATTTAAGACAATCAAGGTCCATAAATGCCGATGGAAACAGGCACAAGTCCTTGCCCTGGACAAGCCGTGTGCAAGGCCCTTGGCATCTCAGAAGCCCAGCCTGTGCTGTTGGATGCTCTGTGATTATACGGTTTGGGGCTATTGGATGTCATCTAAGGTGAAAACAGTGAAAAACTCCGCAGGCTGCATTTCCACGCCTCACCAGCACTGCACAGAACTGGAAGCGGCATTTGGGCAAGGACTAATTCCCACCCCCTCCTTGGCCACAAACCAAAGCAAATCAGAATTTGATTAGCAAAAGCCAGGCATGGTGGCTCACACCATAATGCCAGCAACTTGGAAGGCTGAGGCAGGAGAATCATTGCAAAATCAAGGCCAGTCTGGGCTACCGAGTGAGATCCTGTATCTAAAAACCAAACAAAAATTCAAAAACTAAAGTGAAAGAAGAAAAAATTGGCTAATCAAGAGTCCATTGGGAAGATGAGGTGGACCTGAGGAAAGTCAGGCCACTGCACCCCGCCTGAAAGACCGGGACAAACAGTACACCCCAGATTGTCAGGGCCCGAGCAGTTTTAGCGAATGCCAGGGACACCCCACATTTCCTCCCCATATAAATTCCATACAGAAAACCATCAGAAATGGAGGTAGCTGCCAAGTCTGCAGAGAGGAGCCCCCAGAAGCCCCTAGCATCCCGTCCACACCTCCACAGAAACATCTAGCGCATCATCAGTTCTGCCAGGAACAAGGTGTTTATTAAAAACTTTACTCACTCATTATCTTGTTTGGTTTTTGAGGTTTTGTTTTTGCTCTGAGTGTGTACGATGTGTGTGTATGTGTTCGTGCGTATGAGGTGAGGCTCCCTGCGTGGGCTGGTGGTCAGGGGACAGCTTCAGGTTTCAGTCCTCACCTGCCACCTTGTCTGCAGCTGGGATTCTAGAAGCTTGTGCGGCAGCATCGCACCTTACATGTGCTCTGGGGACTCTCAACTCAGGTCCTCACGCTTGTATGGCACGTGCTTTATCCACTGAGCCATCTCCCAGCCCTAGGTTGTGTGTGTGTGACAGAGTCTTACACTTTAGCACAGACTGGCTTTGAACGCATGGCAATCCTCCTGTCTCAGTCTCCTGAGTGTGGGGATGACAGGTGTCAGCTACCACTTCTGGCAGAAAATGTGGTTTTAAAGAATTGCATATAAAATTTTAAAAATGTGCTTCCCTTGCTTATCATTCAACAAGAAGCTTAAAGAGGAAAAAAAATTAAAATTTGTCTTTCCTAACGCATGGCTACTCCACTGTTTGGTCGTTCTTATAAATAATTTATGTAAAACAGGCTTTTCTCTAAATATACTGTGCTTTCCCATATACGCATTGAAAATATTTGCATACAGCAAGTGTATGCACTGGTACACACATGGGAACAACCTAAAAAGCATGGGCTGCATAAATCAGTCGCTGATTTTAAATATATACCAACTTCAACAGATTTGTTTTCAATTTATGAATTTCTCAGGTAGGAAGGATCTTTCTCGCTGGCTGTGTCTCTGGAAGATATCTCTACTCAGTGGAGGACACAGAAATGCTTCTCACATAAACAAAGAAAGGAAGGATCCGGGTTCTTGGTATTCTAGCCTTGCCTCTGCTATATAACACAGCTAGCAATGAGCGTGATGGAGTCCCGGACGTCGGCCTGTCATGCTACAGTACACATGATATTTTGTGTGCTGCTCAAGACATTTTTCTCATGAATATAAGTCGCCTGCCATTTCTTATGAGATTTTTTTCCCCGATTGACACCCCATTATGTATATTCAGTCAAGCTCGAAAGAGATTTCAAGTGATCAATATACTACACTATTTGGGCTCAAAGTCTATTAGTTCTAGCAATAAGCGCTGCAGAGAAACAAAAAAAAAACAGGAGTGGTATAAAGTGAACTGAATTATACAGAAATCAGTGTTTTGGGGGCAGAGAGGTAGATGCAGAAAACCAGAAAAAAAAATAGCAAGGGAAAAGATAGGAGAAATGGTTTTATGAAATTTAAAAAAACCAGCCATTTAGAGCCTGTATATTGAGAAAATGCATTCAGTGCTAGGGGATTTTTCAAAGATATCTTAAACGACATATTGAGATCTACAAGACAGCAGGGAAGGGTCTCCCCCAGCATTGGTCCCTTTCAGAGAACAGACAGTTCCCTGCTCAAGAGTCACATTTGGAAGGACTTGCTACCCATAAGGTAGGAGACAGATCCAGTCCTGGGCTGCATTGGAATCCAACATCTTCATCGGTTATTTTACCCCGCTCCCCTTCATCACATGCTTGCACCATGTTCTAAGAGCAGCCCTCACCAGCCTGGGCTCCAGCATTTTGGTTAGTGTATGTGCTAACTGTAGGATTTCATCTGACCCCAAAGAATTCAGCTCCTGAGAATGGGGGTGTCTTCATGTCGGGATCCATATTGGGAGCCATCTGCGTGGGCCAGGAGATTAGAACACGCGGGGCCACAGAGAAAGAAATGACATCTGGTGAACTGTCAAGCCAGCATTTCCCAAACACCAAAGGTTCACGTTTTATTACACTGTGGTGAGCGAGGAAAGGGAGAAAGGCTGCCAGTCAATGGCTAAGATGGCACACTGCAGGGTCATAAATAAATATTCATTTAGGTCACACATCCCCCCAGGAGGTGCCTCACCCTCCTCTAGTTTCCTAGGGAGCCGGGATCCTGGGTAGAAAGATGAGAAAATGGAAAGGACAGTTCTGTATAGATCTTTAAGATTGTCGATATTTAAGAATTTAACTTACAGTCTGAGCTATTCTGGGACAGAAGGGCAAAGTCCTCCGCGTCAGAAGAAAACCTGTAAGATCAAAACACCCAGATCATTAGCAGCATGGGTGGTCTGCAAACCCACCCATGGGTGGCAAAGAAGTATAGCTGTCATGTGACCAAAGGAGATGAGCTGAGAGCGATGTTTGAATGAACGGCTTATCGTGATGATTCTGAGTCGTAACATCTACAATGAGTCTGCTTTCAACCAACAATTGAGAAGATGGACGCACTGCAGAAAAGCATACTTACTTAAGGAACATGGAGATGCATTCGCTCTCTCTTGAGGATCCTAAGTGAGAAGATAACTACATGGGAACACAGCCCAGCGTCCACATGGAAAAGAAACTAATAAAAACCCTTTAGTGGCCCCAGAGTTTCCTCGAAATGACAGGAACAACATCAAGCCGCAGGTCTAGTTTGTGTAGGGTGTCTGTGAATGTGCCTAGAACATGCCTCAATTTTTCATAAATGCCTGTGCAAGTACTTAATGTCACAAACTTAAAGCAGCAGCAATTTGATAATGTTGATGGGGTGTTTTGGTGGGCAGAATAGTTTTGTTGGTGTTGAGGTATGGCTTTGTTATGTAGCCCAGGTTGGCTTCAAACATGGATCCTCCTGCCTCAGCCTCCTGAGAGCTGGCATCACAAACATGCACCATCACACAACTGGTTTCCAAATTTTTAAAAGGCTACTCTTTACTGTCCCAGCTTTACACACACACACACACACACACACACACACACACACACACACACACACACACACACACCATATTAATGTATTAATTTCCAAATACTTGAAAACAATCTAACTGTACAACTCCCTGAAATAAGTGATTTGCAAACTGGATTTTCCTCAAATCCCTTATAAAATGCATCAAGTGACATGCTCAGATAGAAAAAGACAGATTCCCAGAGCCAACTCTTAAGTCAGACATCAGATACCGCTCTGTCCTTCAACCCTCTCTAAAGTCTTGCCAAGGCTCAGTGTTTATTAGCACCATCTCTTGTGGTCAAAAAAGAGAGAGATTTATTAGTGGGCTGCAGTGGTCCAGTGTTTATTCATCCAGCTCACTGGCTTCCCTGGATGGCAACTTCATACAGGGCTGCATGTGTATTTACTGTCGGAGCTCAGGGAGGTGTGATTCTAGAACCTTCTCACACTGCAATCAATGGTACAAGTATAGGAAGCTGCAACATCCACAGATCATGACTGCATATCTTTGGAAAAGACCCTTTGAAGTCAGAATGCCCAGTCACCATTGTCTTAGCAAAGCATCTGAGCCACCCTGGCCAATTGATTCCTGAGCTGCTACTGAAATCTGTTGGTTTTAGAAGGGTCAGCAACCACAAGCCATTTACCTGATGGTGTGTTACTGGTGACTCAAAGTCTTCAAGGTGTTAGAATTTAGAGGTGTGTTTTGTGGATTTAAATTTTGTTTATTTATTTATTTGAGAGACACTCACAATAGGCATGCCAAGGGCCTCTTGCTGCTGTAAATGAGTGCCAGATGCATGTGTCACTTTGTGCATCTGGTTTTACATGGGTATTGGGGAATCAAACCCAGGCCAGTAGGCTTTGCAAGCAAGCACCTTTAACCACGAAGCAATCTCCCCAGCTCTATTTTCTGGATTTAAAAGAAGGCGAAGCTAACATAAGGGAAAGGAATAAAAGAGAGAATCAAAAAGTGGCTTTAGTAGCTTTGAACTTCCGTTATTAGTTTAGAAGGGAACATGTAATTTTCAGCAGGGAGACAGATCTCTTCGGTGTGAAATCACTGCTGATCAACTGCTAGGAAGGGCACTAAGGTGATTCTAGCAATCAGAAGAGAAGTATCATTTTTCTTCTCTTTAAATGACTTTATTTAGCTTTACAGATCAAGGAATCAAAGGGCATCGTTCTGAAGAAGGAATTTTTTTCAAGAAAAGAATAAAGGCTTGAGCTCTAGCCCCACCGTCTGCAGCAGACACGTGGGTAAGTATGGCTATGAGAATCATGACTTGTGAATTCCTAATGTCTCTTGCTTCAGAGGGGCTTAAAACATGCTCTTTCCCAGAAATTTGAAACATGATTTGAATTTCTCTCTGCTGTGTTGCAGAAATAGCCTTCCTCTAATCTGAAGTGATGAGACTCAGTTGTGTTTGAAGGACCAGGAGGCAGCGAAGGGTAAGTTCATTCATCCATTTCTTCCTCCAGTTACGCATCTCTGCTCTCACGAAGATGCCAGGTACTTGACTGCTGCACGAATAACCTGAAAACCAGCCTCCTCTTTCTTAGAAAAGAAAACCTCAGTTTAAAAGATATTTTATACACTTTTATGAAGAAGTGTGATTAAGACTATCAAAGCAAAAACGACTGCTTTGGGTCTCACAGTACTGGTGGTATCGGTCCTCACCATGGTGCTTTCCAGATCTTGACATTTGGAAGCTGTTCTCTGTCTCTTGGATTTCTCCCCCCCCCCCATCAGAATCAACCTCTCAAAGTTAAATGGACATTTTACTAAGCTGGCAGGTGAGGCAGAGTGACACCAGACTTTGAAGACCTGTGTATGGGTCAAAGCCCACCCTCCAGAATCCAGGTGATTCTGGTAGCACCCAAGCCGAAGGGTTGCCTCTCCCTACACTACTGCAATGGTGAATCCATCGCCTGGCCTTTCATGCAGATGCTCAGACACAGGGTGGGGCTCCAGGTCTCGAAATGCGATCTTTGCTATAAAGGAAACTCAATTATCCTTCATATTCCAGTGTTCCATTATCCTTCACAAATAACCATGGATGCAATCATGCTCTTAAAGTGACTCTTGTTTCTAATGTTACAATTTAGATTCAAACCTTTATGTCAAACCAAATGTGCTGTGTGCACAAGCCTGGATGACAGGTATCGAAATGAAGGTGACAAGTCAGGAAATGGATGGGGGGAAATACCTCTCTGGAGAGGAGATATAAGGAGACCGGGTTCTCTGTTGGTGCTTAATTTTTTAAAAAACATTTTTACAAGTATGGCTCAGATCTACAAGTAAAATGCAACTGTGTTAAGCTTTGCTGCTTCCCTATGAGTCAGCAGGCCACCAAGCAATTTAGAGGCTGCAGCCAGAGTGAATGGACACACCCATTTTCACAAGCCTGACTCTGGTTAAAAAAAAAAAAAAGTCATCTTTATGCTATTTGGTGTCTGATCAGAGCTTGCATCAAAATCTGAAAATCTGCAGTCTTCTTCCTCCACCAAGAACGACTCAGGACTTTCCGAAGTGGAAAGGCTACCTTTCAGCTCTTTTCTGAGTGCAATTGGATTAGGGCTTATTTCTTCCTCAATGGACAACTCCTGCTTCATTTTCCCTTCAGTCTGCATGTCATCTGCTTGACAATTTCCTACAGTGACAGATGACAAATCAGCTTGGTCATCATCAAAGGAGGATGTCTTCTATTGCCCAGGATATGTTTTCTCCACTCTTGTTACAATCATGGGCATATTTAAGGGGACACACACACACACACACACACACACACACACACACACACACACAGGGCAATATTGGTTTTTCAGGGTTTTGTTTGGAGGGGAGTAAGTGTGGCAAGAAATAATGAGTGGATGCAACTCACCATAAAGAAAGGAGCACAACTGACAGTTCATATAAAACCAAAGTACAGCCTCAAAAGATATGATTTAAATACCTACTACACCTTAAATTTAAAGCCTTAATCCTCACATGCAGGTAGGACTGGTTTTGAAAAGCTTCATCAAAAACACCAAGTAAACTGTTTGTCATATTTTCCCCATGATTCAGCACTTTTAATACTAATTTCTACCCCAAACTTAAAGGTAAAAGGAGTAGTTCCTACGTGCCTTCAAATGTCACACACTGCAAAATCACCAGCCCTCTGTACCAAGGAGGCATGTCAGAAATACCTGGTTGGCTGGTGAGCTGCCACACATCTAGCCACTCAATACCCTACCTCCCTGGCATTTAAAGGGGCTTTTGGGACAGAATGACCCAAGGACAATGATGTCCAGCAGAGGTCTTACCCCATCTCCGGCTAATTCTCACGTGGCAGCCTTCCCACCCTTCAGCAGACTCGTGGAAATACACCCAACCCTCCCACCCCCTACAGCTCCCCACGCCCACCCGAGTGTCTTTTCAACCTTTGTCAAGTATCTCAAGAATTCCCCAAGCCCTTTTCTCCCCACCCACCTCCAAATCAAAGCTTTTCCCCAAACCTAGAACTGGGGAGCCACAAAAAGAGGCTCAAAAGGGCAGTGACTTCTGACTCTGCAAGCCTAACCTCGACATCCCAATTCACTTGAGAGGGTTGTCCACACTGCCCGCAGCTTCCCACGCCCTCTCTGTGGACTCACTCACCGGTGTGCAGGAAGTCTCAGTTGGAGGTCCAGACTTCCTTCCATGACCTCCGCGGGCCAAAGCTCCACCCTGGGTACCTGGCGCGCCCACCGGGATGGCCGGATCACTGGGTTCCAGGCGCACCCACCGGGATGGCCGGATCGCTGGGTACCAGGCGCGCCCACCCGGGATGGCCGGATCGCTGGGTACCAGGCGCGCCCACCCGGGATGGCCGGATCACTGGGTTCCAGGCGCACCCACCGGGATGGCCAGATCGCTGGGTACCAGGCGCACCCACCGGGATGGCCGGATCGCTGGGTACCCCGCGCACCCATTGGGTTGACTGGATCTCTGGGTACCCGGCTCACCCACTGGGATGACTGGATCACTGAGTGTTTGGTGCGCACACCCAGTGGCCGGATCGCAGGATGTCTGATGCACCCACTGGGATGGCCGGATCGCTGGGTACACGTCGCACCCACCAGGATGGCAGGATGGTGGGGTGTCGGGTGCGCCGGATGCCCGCGAGCTTGTGGGCGGCGGATCGAGGCGGGCGCGGGGCGCGGCAGGCAGCGGGTCGCCGGCAGAGCCCCGAGCAGCGCGCCCGGGCGGATCCGCGCCGAGCAGGAGCGAGCGGGCGAGCGGGGCGGGAGGGGCCTTTTGTACCCGAGCAGACGCTACCACCGCCCCTTACTCGCGGGGGGCGGTCAGGTGACGGCGGCCCACCCCACGCCTCCGAGCCGGGTGGTTCCTGCCCGGGAGGAGCCCCCTGGCGCGCTCTGATTGGAACTCCCGCTGCAGTGCGGGGGCGGTGGAGCGGGGGGACACGTGACCGCCCGGTTGTGCAAAGCGGCGAGCCCCACCCGTGATGGACACCCTATCTTCCTCCTGGAAAAGCCGGGGGACACAGCGAAGGCGGGGGAGCACGCTGGGTGCGTGCGATCAGCTCCTATAGCCGCAGTGCCGGCGATCCAGGGTTCCCACACAGCCAGCCAGCCTTGACTGTCCTCCGCCCTGTCCTTGCCCACGGCAGCCTCCCCTGGGCTGCAGAGCCGGCACAGACGTTCTGGGTAGACTGTCACCCCCTCCATGGTTGAGACTGCACCCTAGTCCCCCTTGCTCGAGTACCCCCTGCACACCGGCGCACTGCACCCTAGAGGAACCCACTGCAGGCACCGCCCAGCTCCAAGGACAGAGAGGACCCTCCCGCCTCCACCTCCCTCCTATCCGGGGATGCCTGAAGACTCCTTGGTCTAGAAGCCCAGGGACCCACCCCAGGGCGCAGCCACATTGGAGGGGAGAGGGCAGCCATGGGGTGCGAGCCCAGCTTGCAGTCTGGCCAGTGGGAACCCGGAGCTCAGAAAGGTCAAAATAAAACCAGCAGGGAAGCGCTCCCCGATGGTGGGAAGCTCGGCGTTTGACCGCCAGCACAGAGCCTGGTTTTTCTTGGGTGCTAGCTGGGGGGAGCGCAAAGGCCCTCGGAATTGTGCGCTCCGGTCCTCTGCCGGACCGGCGGATCCCACGGCCTTGGCCTTGGCCATGGCCTCCACCTCCGCGCGACCCCCTCTCGGGGCTGCGCCGTCCTACACGGCAGGAATTCCGAGAAAATGCGCTGTCACGTCCGCTGCGAAGCCCGAGGACGCCTCTGCGCCAAAGCCGGGCAGCACGTGGGGACTGAGATTCCGGCGTCTGCTCGCCACCTGGGCGATGTTGGGGGGATATTTATGTGATTAGGGTAAACAAATTGCAGGAAGAAGCCCGTCTCTACACTGCTTGCTTTCAAACTTCTGGGCTAGGGAGTCTGGCACTGGATTTGGCCGCGGTTTGCAGCCCTGGCCAGAGGCGCTGATGGAGAAGGCAAGACACACCTTCCCATCAGGTGAGCGACGGGTCTCTGGTCCCCGAGAACCCTGACCACCCTCCCGTGAGGCATGCGTGCCTGGGCCTCCCTGGGCTTAGCAAAAAGTGCCCAGCAGGTTAGGGGGCTTCAGGCACAAACGTAGGGAGAGAACTTGAGGGGACGCTGCGAAGTCTGCCCATCATTTACCCATGTAAAAAGAAACGACCCTATTAAATTAATATGGAGAATCTAAACTTTATAGGTGGGCGCCTCCCGACCCTTGTGTCCCCCCTACTTACTCCAAAACACAAAGGAGGAGAAATCCTCAAAGTATACGTCTGTCGAAGGAAAATAACTCGGTCAACAAACAGCACTGCTTTAATAAGAAAGAGGGATCATTTGATGTTGGCATTGCGTTAAAACAGAAGTGTAGGCACAGCAAGAAAAATCACAGGACGCAGCTCACGGACAGGATTTTCACGATTAAAGATAAACTTCCTTTCCCCACCCTCTCCATCTGCTACCTCCGCCAGGGGCTGGAATGTGGACCTTCTGGAGGGGAGGCTGGGCCACTTGTTGCGGCACCAGAACCGCAGACCTGGCAGGATTTCAGAGATCCTGTCTGTGGAGGAGACAGACCAGCGGTGGTCACCGGCTGAGCGCCTTGAGAGGAGATGAGTTTCTTTATTTTATTTTTTAACTTAAACTCGGGACAGGTTTTATTTGAAATGTTTTGTCTTACACGTCTGGGAATGACTGCAGTCTAACGCATCTCTCTCTCTCTCTCTCTCTCTCTCTCTCTCTCTCTCTCTCTCTCACACACACACACACACACACACACACACACACACAACTTGGTCAGAGAAGCGAGAGGTGCTTGGTGTTAGGTCCTTGATGTCCACTAGTTCTGCCCTTGGGGGACCCCAGTGTGAGGCCCTGGGGCATCGCGGACCTAGATGCCCAGGGAGGCACACCCCGCGGGGGCCACAGTGGCTGGACAAGAGCAGGCAGGGGCTCGCGATCACGCTCACCTTTAGGCAAGGTAATCCTGTTGAGAAAATATTCAAGGGAAGGAAAGGAAAGAGGGAAGAAGTGAGCGAACCCAGGTCCTCTCGCGCCCCCATCTGCCGGGCGCCTGACCACCCGCCAAAGAGCGTTGGCCTGCAGCGTCCTCCCGTGGCCCTCCCTGTCTGAGGCCGTGGAGCTGTGGGTTTGGAGTGACCACGCCCTTAGGGCTGTGGAGAGCTGCCTCGCGGTGACTTAACCAAGTGCAGAATCGGTCTTGGCATTTAATCTCAAAGAAATCTAGCCGCACTGGGTGCTTGAATGACTCCTGCCCAGTTCCTTGGAGCGGTGAGGAGGACGTGCTGGGAGAGGGTGAATGATGGGTTTAGAACCACTTGGGTTTAAGGTCGCCTATTGACAAGGACCCTTTTCCTTTCATTCCTAAAGCAGGGACCCCTCGGTGCGCCTGGCCGGCACGTGGCTGCCCCTGTCGCCTCCTCTAAGTCCATTGCAGGGTCCCGGGTGGTGACTGGGGCCACAGACTTCTGGTGCCTTCCGCCCCTCCACCCCGGCCACACCTACACTGCTCCGCACCTTCCCTCCCCCGCACTCCAGCTGCAGCCCCCCGGGAGGTGGGGATGCCCAGGTCTGGGTGCGGGTGCTGGCCCTGGGGCTGCCCCAGCTCGGGGTCCACCAACGTGAACCCCGTCTGCTCCCGAGGGTCCCTGGATCCGCTGCGGGTGGAGTTTCCTGGAAGCCCAAAGGTCAATGACGCGTCGGTGTCCATCCCAGTTCCCACCCCACCCTGCTCCCGGCAGGAGTTTGACCGGCGGATCCCCAGCCATCCCCGGATAAAGCGGGAGCGAAAAGGAGGCCCTGACATCGCGAAGGGAACCGCGCGGGGAGCATCTCCAGGCGTGAGTGGGGTCGGCTCCCACCGCGGTTCCCCGGCGCCAGCCCCCCGGGGCCTTGGCGCTGCGGATCGGAGGCCGGCCGGGCGGTGCCCGGGGCTCCGCACCCACGTGCGTCCGTGCGCGCGCCCCCGGCTGCAGAAGCTCGGGGCTGGCACCCTCCCGGGCCGCGCTCCCGGCGTCTCCGCCGCAGCGACCCAGCCGGGCACCGCCCGGGGAGCCGCACCGCCTGGCACGCCCCGGACAGGCCTCTCCGCGCCCGCGCCCGCGCCCGCGTCCATGCCCGCGCTCACCTGGTCCTGGGCACGCAGGGGCTCGACCACCGCTCCCCACGGTTCATCCGCCGCACACGGCCTCCTAGGAGGGGACGCGGGAGGGCGTTCCCGAGGCGTCCCGAAGCCTGTCCCCGACTGGCTTGCCGCAGGGCACCTCCTTAGGTCTGCCACCCTCGCTGGCAGGAGGGAACGCCGAGCTCAGGCTCTCCTTCTGGGCTCTCTCTCTCACGAGCTCACACCAACGCCCACCTAGGCGCACACCTGACCGCTCAGAGGCCAGGATTGAGTCCTCCTCTCTCGCCCCCAGTTCCAGCATCACTGCGCACCCCAAGGCTACCGCCTACTGCAGGGTGAGGGGGTGGCACTTAGGAGCAAGGTGGTTTCCCAAAATTCAGGAAACCTTCTGCCCTTCGCTATTGTGAGCTTCAAGAGAATGTACTGCTTTTAAAATACATCCAGCCCAGTAACATTCAGCCAGTAAAAAAATATTAAAGTATTTTGAGATAAGTGTAGGCACACGCGTGCAGTTGTGAGAAACACCACACAGGGATTCTGGGCATTTTTAAAACTGCTAACACAGTATCATATGGGTGGATATTAGGACTGATACACCCTGCCCATCTTAGAGTGCTCTCTCTCTCTCTCTCTCAATTAATTTTGTAAAACTGTACAAATTTTTCACATTTGAAATTGTATGCACAGCCAAACCACAGAATCCCTCTAGATCCCTTTTACAGTCGAAACTCCATAGGCCGACTCCTAATAACACATACAACATAACATAATCTATTTTCCGTTTTCCTCAAATTTTGTCATTTCAGGATTTGGAATAAATGGAATTCTGTAAGTCTTCTGTCTGACTCAGCACAATCCACTAGAAATTTACCCAATGTACTGTGTAGTCAATAGCTTATCCTTTTATTATTATTATTAATAATATTATTATTGCTGGATGGTGCTCTGCTTATCCATTGAAGGGTTATTTCAAGATTGTTGGCTATGATAAGTAAGGCTGCCATGAACTCTAGTGTACAGGTTCTTGTGAGAACATAAAGTTTCTCAGGGAGGAACGGCCAAGAGACTGACTGCTGAGCCCTATGTTAACCCAAGTTTAGTTGGATTAGATGGTCTTGAAGGCCTACATACCCCCTTACACTCTGAGCAGCAGTGTAGGAGTGCTCTAGTCTTGGCCATACTTGGTGCTGTCTTTTTTAATTATTATTTTAGCCATTCTGATAGATGCAGTCATATCTCAAGAAAGTGTCCATTGCCATGATGGTTAATGAGGGTGGACATCGTTTTATGCATTAATTTGCCATCCACGTACCTCTTTCTTTGTAAAAGGTTCTTCTTCCAATTAGAGTGGTGGCTTTGTTTTCAGCCCTGGGGATTGCTCCCAGAGCCTCACACATGGTAGGCAAGCCCTGCATCATTGAGTTCTACCCCCAGCCCTACTGCTGTGTGGTGAAGAGAACTTCGTAATTCTAGGCCAGGCACTTGGTGAGATGTGTGTGATCTTTTGTTCCAGCCCCTATCTGTTTTCACCCTCTTCACATGGGTTTTTGCAGAACAGATGTTTCCAGACTGGATTGAGACTCAACTTGGAGAGTTGGAAGTCTTTCATTTCATGGATCCTATTTTGGGTATGACATCTAGAGAACTTTTGCCTAACCTTAAATCTCGAAGATTTTCTCCACTTTAAAATGTTACAGTTTTATATTTTACATGTGTCTGTCATCTATTTGGAATTGATTCTTCTATAAGATGTGAAGATAAAGTTAAGGTACATTTTTTGTATCCAGATACCCAGCTGTTCTACAATAATTTGTTTAAAAGGCTACTATTCTTCTCTCAACAATAAGTGTACTTATTTTGCAGCAAACAACCAAGAACAGTGGCAAATGTTTATTGGTCTACTTCTGTATTCTGCACCATCATAGCCAGGTGTGGTGGCACATGCCTGGAATCCCAGCATGCATTCTGCCTGTCAATCTACATGTCAAGTCCTTGAGAAATGGATACTGCTGTGTAGTTATAGCGTAAGCCCTAATAACAGATAGAATGATTCCTCAAACTAAATTCTTCCTCCCCTTGTCTCCCTCCCCTTCTTCTTGTTCCTAAGATTTTCTTCTTCTCTTTCTTCTTCTTAAGATTTTTAGCCATTGCATATACGTTACAGAACTGGCTTTTCTAGATCTACAACGAAACCTTACTGAGATTTTTGCATCTAAGTTCATGAGAAATATTGACATGATTTTTTACTTTTTTCTTTTTTACTGTTTGATTTTGGAATTAATGCCTCATAAAATAAATTGGGAAGTATTTCTTTCTCTTCTATGGACTATAGTATATAAAATTACTTTTAGTTCTTTAAATCTTTGGTAGAATTCTCTGGAAAAACAACCTTTGGCCCTGGGAATTTTTAAATAAGCCTTTTAAGTTGTAAATTTAATTTCTTTAATGCCTATCAGGCTATGTTCTATTCAGGATGGCTGAATTTGGGTAGTTTACGATTTGGGGGAAATTTGGTTTCTTTCTCTTAAGTTTTAAGATTTCTTCTAATAAACTGAGCATGGAATTCTTTATAGGATTCCTCATGTGAGTTGTAAAATTTATTTGAGTGCGTGTGTGTCCATGTATGTGTGTGCATGTGTGTGTGTGTGTGTGTGAATGGGTGCACTCATGACCTGGTGAGTGTGGAGGTCCGAGGATAACAGGGTGTCTGAGCCCTTGGTCCATCTCCTTTGAGGCAGGGTCTCTCTCTTGTTGTGGCAAAGGAACACCCAGGTCTAGCAGGGCCTACCAGCGTGGGAGTCTCCTGACTCCATTTCCTGTCGTCTTAGGTGCCTTGGGGTCACAGATACACAGGGCGTAACATGAGTGCTGGGAATAGCCAACTTGGGTCAGCAGGCTTGGGTCAGAAAGGAAGCACCTTTAGCTGCTGAACCGTCTTCCCATCCCCCCTTTTTGTTTGTTTTTGCTCTTAATGATGGCAGGATCTGTAGTATACTCTAGGTTTCATTCCTGATACTGTTGGTTTGTATCGTCCCTCCTTCAATTTTAATTAGCCTTGCTAAGAGTGTATCAAATTTATTGATTTCATTGAAGAACCAGCTTGCTATTTCATTATTTTTTCTATTGTGTTGTTTTTAATTTCATTGATTTTTTGCTCTTATGTTTTCCCTTCCGTCTGTTGCTTTGGGTTTATTTTGTTGTACATTTCTAGGTTCTTGATAGGAATGTACATTACTGGTTTGAGAATTTTTCCTTATCTGATGCAATTATTTAGTACTGTAAACTTAAGGCAACACAGAAGGACCCTAGTTCGATTCCCCAGTGCCCATATAAAAGCCAGATTAGAAGAGGGCACATGTGTCTGGAGTTCATTTGTGGTGGCTGGAGGCCCCGGTGTGCCTGCCCATTCTCTGTCTCTGTCTCTGTCTCTCTCAAATAAATAAATAAAATATTTTTTAAAAAATAAAAAATAAAAGTAAATATTTGCAAGCAGAGAGAAAGAGAGAGAGAGAGAGAGAGAGAGAGAGAGAGAGAGAGAGAGAGAGAGAGAGAGAGAATAAACTCCAGCAGATGCATGTGCGACTTTGTGCATCTGGCTTTACCCGGTTACTGGGAATAGAACCCAGGCCATTAGGCTTTGCAAGCAAGTGCCTCAACCCCTGAGCCATCTCTCCAGGACAGTTTATGATCTTCATGAGATGAAAGAGGCTCTGGTGGATCTGAGTGATGGAGGTTACCATGTCAATCAAGTTCATAAAACGTTAAAGCACTCAGGAAAGGAAGGAAGAAAGGGAAAGCACTTGATGAAACGCATCTGAGTCATTTGAACCCAACTGTGATACTATTGGAGTCCAGAGAGAGATCTTAGGGAAAACATTGACTAAAGCTAATGCTGTGCCAGTGAGCCTCTGGAAGGCTTTAATGCCTGAGCAACAGTTCACCAAAGGAGTGAAAGCAGGCGTGAATGTCCCAGAAGTACAGGTGAAAAAGATTAAGCCTGTTCTGGTGTGGGGGCTTGAACTAGGCGGACCCCACAGACTCATGTGCTTTGAATGTTTGGTGCCCAGCTGATGGCAGTTTGGGAGGTGGAGCCTTGCTGGAGGAGGTGTGTTGTTGGGGGCAGGCTTATGGGTGCTGTAGCCAGCTCCCCTTTATTAGAGTTTGGTTCACTCTCATGCTTTGGTTTCCACCTGCTGTGGCAGGGGTGATGTCCAGCCTCTGCTCATGCCATGCTGAACCCTGACATCCTAGAGCTGCCTCTGGAGACAGTAAGTCAAAATAAATACTTTTCTTCACATCAACTGCTTTTGGTCGGTTGCTTTGTCCCAGTGACAGGAAGGTGACTACAACTCCTGGGAATCAACCATTATCTCCCTACAAGAAAGGACACTGGGCTTGGCGATTGCTCACTCAGAACTAGTCTCTTCAGCAGACAGGTGGCTGGTGGGCAGGCAGAAGGTGGCCCACAGCCCAGATACCGTCAGATCCAGGGGTTGCAGAAAATGGTTAATTACTAAAGTTGTATCAGGGAAGAAAGCTAAAACCAGTCAGGCTGCTGAAAGAATTAACTGCAGGAAAGCTGAACCTCTCTCTGCTCGGCAGCTTCAAGTCTCTGAGAAAACCTTTGCTGAAAGAAGTCCTTGAAGATGGGCAGAGAAAAGTTCACACTAGGTTAGAGCGTCACCCTGGGCAGTGGACAGGGCGACCCAACTGCAGGGATACTTGTTGTGCTTGTTTGGGGGAATTGCTTGTGTTCTGAAAAGTTATTTTGACTCATGTATGTTTGGAGACTTTGTTTTTTTTAATGAGATTATTTTTTTTAATATTTTATTTATTTGTTTTCAAGCAGAGAGAGAGAGAGAGAGAGAGAGAGAGAGAGAGAGAGAGAGAGCACACCAGGGCCACCACCTAGTGGGTCTGGCTTATGTGGGTACTGGGGAATTGAACCAGGGGCCTTAGGCACTGGAGGCAAGTGCCTTAACCACTGAGCCATCTCTCCAGCCCCTGTTTGGAGATTTTGAAACTGCACGATTGCCATGTACCCAGTTTTGAATTTTGCCCTTGTGCCCATTTCTCTGTGCTGATCACAGCTGCTAAATGCCACGTCTGCTTCTGGAAACCATAGCTTTGCCTGCTAACCATGCCTTACTCCTAAGCCTATAAAACCAAATTACAAACTTGACTTGGGGCTGGAGCTTTTTTGAGAGAGGTCTCACTCCAGATTCCAGGTTAATAAACTCCTCTACTTCCACCCCCACTGGCGTTGGATCTCTCCTGAGATAATTCTGTAACCCAGCCAGCAGGCAGGAGCACTGTCCACTCTCTCTTGGCCCCCATTGGGCCAAGTAATGTGAGCCAGACCTACCACGCTTGTCTGGTGCATCCCCACAGCAGCATACCAGGATGAGGAGCCCAGTAGCTCATGCAGAACAACTGTGGACTACAAAGAGTTGAATGAGGTAGGGGATCACATCACCGCTGATGTGTGCAACGTTGTTCTTTCCAGGAGTCAATGGTACAAGTGATGGGATCTTTCTTCTTGTGGTATGTGTGTGTGGTGTGTGTTTGTATCTGTGTGTGCAGATGCGGAAACTCCGTACACTGAGTGTTCTCTCTCTCTCTCTCTCTCTCTCTCTCTCTCTCTCTCTCTCTCTCTCTCTCTCTCTCTCTCTCTTCTTTGTGGTTTTTCCGTTAACCTGGAGCTGCTGTTTGCAGTCCAACTGGCTGACCAGGGAGCCCAGGAGTTCTCCTGTCTTCTCCCCTTCCCCTCCCCCTGAAGGACTGGGATTGCAGATGTGTATAGCTATTCCCAGCTTTTTATAGGGGTGCTGGGGCTCAAACTCAGGCCCTCATGCTTGCATAGTAAGCACCTTTACCTGATGAGCAATCTCCTCAAACATATGCAGAAATTAAGTGATAAGCTTCTGAATACCCAGTGAGTCAAAGAAGAAATCAAATGGAAATTCAAGAAATATCTTGAAATGAATGAAAATGGAAATAAACATATCACAATTTATGGGGTACCAAAAAACATGTGTAAGAAGGAAATTTATATCTCTGGATACATATATCAGAAAAGAAGAAAGATCTCCAATAACTAACAATACTACACTTCAAGGAACTACAAAAAGAACAAATACACCCAAAGATAGCAGAAGAAAGAAGATAACAAAAATCAGGTTAGAAACAAAAGAAACAGACACCATGAAAATTTGATAGGACTAAAAGGTGTGTGTGTGTGTAATGTATCTATATGGTTAACATGTCAAAATAAATTGTACTTTTATACATCAGGATCAGACAATTAAAAACATTCTTAAATGAAATTAGTCATTTAGGACTAACTTAATTTGGGACAAAATTTAATAATAAATATGTAAAAATGTGACAATGGAAAATTGCAAAACATGTCAAGATGAAGGAAAGAAGATCTAAATTAATGGAAAACTGCACAGTGTTCATTAGGTGAAAAAAAATGTAACATAAAGCACCTTACTTTGCTGCATCCTCGAATGCTGAAATTGTCAGGACAGAAGGTGCTAGAATAAAGACCAGCAAGCAGGTCAATGAAACAGTAAACTGAGCCCAGAAATACACTCTCAATTATGTGATTATTTACTTTTCAACAAAAGTACTAAAATAATCCAATTTTGAAAAAACATCTTTCTCAAGTTTTTCAACAAATGGAACAGGAATCCATATACAACCCCCACACCAAAAAAAAAAAAAAGGAAATCTAATCATCTCACTACATACTCTGAAATTAATTCTAGATGGCCAGTAGACCTACACATAAAAGAGATATAAATAAGAAAGGATGAAGTTAAAGGATTTTTATTTGCAGACTATATGATTCTATCCCTGAAGACACCACCAGAAAACTCCTAGAGCTGATAAGCAATGTCAATCAAGTGGCAAAACGCAAATTTGACGTGGAAAAACCAGTAGCCTTCTTATATGTCAGTGACAAACATGGAGAAGGGAATTAGAGAAATAATCTCATGCACAATAGCTTCGAATAACCAAGGAAGTGAAAGACCTCTACAGTGAAAACTTAAAACACCGAAGAAAGAAGTTGAGGAAGACATGAGGAGATGGAATCCCAAGCTTGTTTACAAGAAAATGTGGAAATATATCATTGTAAATACTCCTGGGAAAATGATTCTTAGGTCATAGGAAGCAATAACCATTGAAAAAGTGGCAAAAAGATTTGATCAAAATTAAAAACATATTCACCAAAGACACCATTAATGAAGGAAGTAGACCAGCTGCAAACTGGAAGAAAATATTTGTCAAACATCTGATAGAGACCTGGCATTCAGCATATATAGTTTTAAACAATCACGAAAAGTCAAAAAACTGGGGCTGGAGAGATTGCTTACCGGTTAAGGCTTTTGCCTGCAAAGCAGAAGGCCCCAAGTTCGATTCCCCAGGACCCACATAAAGCCAGATGCACAGGGTGACGCATGTCTGGAGTTTGTTTACAGTGGCTGGAGGCCCTGATATGCCCATTCTCAAGGATTGCCCATACAAAGTCGTTTGTCGAAACTCTATGATGTCACTTAATATTTGAACATCTTATTGTATGCACAAATTTAACTAGTGTCAAATACTTCTGAAGGACTTGCTTTGACTCACGGTCTGAGGAGACGGCCTAGCATGGTGGGGAAGTCATGGTGGCAGGAGGAGGCAGCTGGTCACATGGCAGGACTTCATGAGGACCCCAGCACATAGGATCATCCTGCCCACATTCAAGGTGGGTCTTCCTTTCCCAGTTAAACCTCTCTGGGAACACATTCCTGGCTGACACCAAAGTGCAGTCGAATTTACAATTATAGGTTACCATCACACTCATTCACGCATTTAGGATTCTCTTCTTCCTGTGAAAGATACGGCATTTAGCTAAGATTCCTCTGCTCTCACTTTGCCTGCCTTTGTACAAATCATATCTTTTTAAAAATGTATTTTACTTATTTATTTACAAGCAGAGAGAGGGAGGGAGGGAGGGAGAGGGAGAGAGAGCAAGAGGGAGAGAATAGGCATGCCAGAGCCTCCAGTCAATGCAAACAAACTCCAAACCCACGTGCCACTGTGCATCTGGCTTTCCATGCGATACTGGGGAATCAAACCTGGGTCATTAGGCTTTACAGGCAAGTACCTTAACTGTTGAACCATCTTTCCAGCCCACAAATCATATCTTAATTTTTTTACTTTTGTTTTTATATTTTATAGCTCTAAAACTATTCTGAACCATTTTCTTTCTTGATAGTTGTGTTTGTATTTTTATCCAAGTCACACGTCCACCCATATACCTCACACCTCGTTCCCTTCCCAGAGGCGACCATTTCCAAATGCGAGGTGTTCAAGGAAATCGCTGGGATTTGTTGAAAGGGTCTAAGACAGAGCTCAGTGTCTGCGTCACTGACATGGTCTCAGGCAATGCCAACGCTGAGAAATCCTGAAGGGCACTCAAGGAGGGCAGCACAGGGCCACGGACCCTGTGAGCTTCGGTTCTGTAGCTCATCAATGGGAGACCCGAGTCTTACTTTAAGGACAGGGCCAGCACAATACAGAGGTGCCTCTAGGCAGCCTTCGCTCTTCCCCAGCCCGAGTGATTACCTTGATCAAGTCTCAAAGACGTTTTCTTTCTTCTCAATGCCCACAAAAGAATGCTTTATGGAAGACTTCCTGGAACTCCCAAGATGCACAGCAGTGTTTCCAAGTTGACCCTTGAAACTTACAGAAATACGAAAATGCCATAGAGAGGCAGGCGCTGGTCTGTATCCTGTTAAACTTCTTTCCTCTCCATCAGTCTAGTTCTAGCTGCTACCACTAGGCCATGGCACACCATTATGGCATCTTAAACCTTCTGGCAGTCCTCCTATGGATTTCATCTGCCTTCTGAAAAAAGTAAGTAGGGACTCGGAATGACGTACTAGAAGTCACACTTCAGCTTCACTGAGGTTTCTTCAGAAGCCACCCAGAGATAAGGATTCAGGTATGAGCAGCGTATGGGTGGGGGGTTCTCCAAGATACCCCAGGAGAGAAGGGGGTGAACCAAGACAGGGAAGGGCAGGGCAGCAGTGACGATGTGGAGAAAGCAGTTGGCACTGGAATACTGGAATTCTTTGAGCCACTCTGGGATGGCGTATCTCAGGCCCCTCGGCTCTGGGCAAGGGGAGGCAGAGGATCTGCATGGTTACAGTCTGTTCCTGAGCAATAAAACCCAGCCACTCTCTAAGGTCATTTCAAACAGTGCCCTCCCTGGGGATCCCTCAGCTTAGCTCCCGAGACCTGTTTGTTACATATTAAAGGCTGCATGAAGAATGCACATGGCATCAAAATACATTACATACATGAATAAAAATTGTCAATGAAGTGACATGTACCGAAAATCTCATTGTTCGGTACAAAGAATGCACCGAACAATGAGACCATCTTACTGTCACCAGGATAAGGCAGATACGGTCCAGAGACCGGGGAGCCAGCACTCCTATGAGGGTGGGGGACCCCTGCCCTGGCACGCCTGGGCTTTTCC
The DNA here is from genome assembly GCA_004024765.1 of Zapus hudsonius. Classification (NCBI taxonomy): domain Eukaryota; kingdom Metazoa; phylum Chordata; class Mammalia; order Rodentia; family Dipodidae; genus Zapus; species Zapus hudsonius. The sequence goes on along the minus strand of PVHP010002992.1, from coordinate 40,322 downwards.
ACCATGGAACAGTCAGTCCTATTCCTCCTCCCATAAAAACTTCCCTCACCTCGTTCATTGGTTTTTTCCCCAGGAATCTATGTCAAGGAGATAGAGTGGTGGAGAGAAGCTATCCGGAGGGGCTATTTTCAAAGGAACTATTTTAAGGCTGTCCTTCCAGTCGGCCACATCCTGACATTGGGTATATTTAGCACCATCATAGACAGGGCTAATGGATTTTCAGTTGCAAATCATTATGGTTCAAGCCACTGCAGTGGTTTTATTTATTTTTTAATTGAGACTAAATCACACACACACACACACACACACACACACAATAATAGCTACCTTATATTTACACACAGCAAATGCTTCCAATAAAAGCAATTTCTCTCGGTGAACTCGGAAGCCTTTCCTATCGAACCCTTTGTCTCGGGGGTGGGGCGAAGGCTGCAGGTTAGCATGTGTTGCCTTCACACTGTGTGCAAATGCACATGTACTTGGTCAAAGCAAAGAATGCACAAAAGGTGTTTTAAATTGACAGCCTGAGACAGGGGTAATTTCACAGGCCATTCTTTGCCTCCTCGTGCCTGTCGCTGCTGAGCCCCGCTGATTTGCCTCATGGAATACAGATTTATATCGTCCCTTCCATTACTATGGCTCCTTTTCATCCTCTGCATTAATCTCCTTTCTGCAGCACAATAGAGACCGTAAAGTAGCAAGTTCCGACACCAGGCATCCAAACGGCAGTAGGCTCGTTCCAACGCAGTCCCACGAGCTGGATGAACTGCAGACAGTGTAGGGATCTCATAGAGGTGCTGGACACACTTCACCTCTGCTCTGTGGCCACCCTGCCAGAGACAGGCCTCCCCCTGCCTGTGGTGACGGAGCCGATGAGCTCCGGAGCTTAGTCATTCCATTCTGGAAACCCAGTCCTGGTTTCACTGTGTGCATCTGTGCTTGGGGGCTCCAGCTCGGACTGGACCCACAGTCTCTGAGGTTGACATTACTCTCAGCAGCTCACACCAGGTTTGACACCATGGGTCCTGCAGGCTGGACAGATGCAGATGTTATATAAATAGATACAGATGTTAAGATACTGTGAATACCACAGTCATGCCAAGGACCGGCTTCCCTGGGACACAAGACCTGCATGGGGACAGGCCCGTGTCACCATAGTGACAGGGTCTCCAACTGAAACTGGCAAAGACCTAGAACCCCTCACCAGTGATCCCCATCAAACAACTGACATGCCCCCTGGGTGAGGTGAGGGTCCAGTTGGGTTTGAGAAGCCCTGAACCGGAGACAGAGCTCAGGGCCTGGAGCTCCGTTGCTTGGGTTGCAGACACAGCCATGTGACCTCGATGTGCCTCGACTTCCCACAGGCAGGGCTGACCATGCTGGGACTCCTCGGTGCCCTGGCACTTCAATTCCCTCATCTGAAAAGTGGGGAGGTCTTAGTTTAGGTTCCTTCCAGAGCAGACACAGAGCTGGGTAAAAATACTTTCCTTCTATGATCCCGGGAGGAAGTAGAAAATGAGGCTGAAATAGTCCCTGCAGCAGTCAGATGCTCTTCCACTGAGCTATCCGGCCACTCCCAAATAGTCTCTGACTGGCACTATAGTAAGTCCCACCATAGGAGCCTGGGAGACCGTAAGACAGGGCTCATAGGAGGGGACCGTAGCAGACAGTCATCCAGCAATAGATGAGTCTAAGCCCTTGTGTGCATGGGTCTGGCTGGGGCAGGAAGGCCTCAGACATCGGACGGTGTCTCTGGAGACCTTAGTCAACTTTAAATGTACTATAGTGACATACATGTGTAACGTGCCTATGGGATCTGCCGCGAGGTGACTCAAACGTCCCCTCTTAGTAATCGTGTGAAGATGAAACGAGTTAATGCATGGAAGTGTTTGTGACCATGCCTGGTAGGTACATCGGGGGTTCACCACACTATAATCTTCTTTTCTTCTCCGACCTCCAGTCTGACAGTAAAGTCTGTTGTTCAACCTTCCCGGCGTATAATCCATTTAACCCTCCTCTGTGACAACACTATGCAATGGTGACAGTTGTTACTCTTTCAGAGCTGAGGACACTCAGGTGAGGGGGTGTTAACTGACTTGTCTGGGGTCCCTCTCTGGTAAGTGATAAGAGTCTGAGTGGGACCCTGCCCGTCTTCACTCTGTCCTGCCCTCAGATCCATTTCCTGTGTCACTCAGGGGCAGGTTTGGAGACCGAGGTGTGCAAACTGTGCCGCACCTACAGCACGTAGATATGGGACATGAAATTAAGGGAGATGTGGGCGGTCAAGGGCCTGGGGTCTCCTCATGTTCTCTCAGAGCCTTGAGCCTGTGAAGAAGGGGATTCCTGATGGGGCAAACTCACTCTCCTCCAAGTGAAAATGTCTCTGGCTGCGGATCCCTGAAGATCCAGGGCACATGGGTCCATATTACCTGGTGACGGTCCAGCTCAGGACACGATCTTGGCAACAGCAGTATTGAAGTGTCATTCCCCATCATCTTGTCTCCGAACCACAGCCGGCACGACAGCTAAGCTCGGGGCTCCCAGCAGCTGCTGGCTGAAACTGGCAGGATTCTGTTTTCTGCATTATTGGGGTGATGCAAATTTTGCTAATTTCTTTATAGAAAGCAGTGCGTCCATCAAGTCAGGCAGGGTCTTCTTCCCCAGACATAAGAATCTAAAGCCTTGCTCGATGAGCTCCACCTTCAAAATGAAGAAAAGTAAGTATATATCGTCACTGTTGGGGAGCAGGGTGCTAGCTGGGCCTGCAGCTCAGTGGTGGGGCACGTGGCCTAGTATGTCCAACCCCCTAGCTTCTGTTGGCAGCACAGCACTACAGCAGTAGGCCTTGTGTGGGGATCTTGGCAAGAACGGGCGTCAGATCTTGCTCGAGGCTATATCTGGGGTTCCCGTAAGGGGGCCTGACATACGCAGGTGCTCACTACATGATATTTTTGAAACGAGTGACATGGAGGAAAACGATGGTGACAATCATGGGAGAACTGATATTTTCAGAGATATGACCCAAAATGTTTGAGGATCCCAAAATTTACATAACCTATGGTGGCTAGTCATTACTCTTCTAGGATGAAATAGAGTGGAATCCACACGTGCAAACCCTTCAATAGTGAGAGGTTTCGGTAAGCTGAGTCACGTGGTCCTCAAGCACCAAGCACTAGCCGAGTGCTTGGTGCTGAGTGAATGCTATGCCAGGATCCCTTTCACGCAAGAACAAGACAGCACATGTGTTCCCATGGCTTTGAGCCCTGATCCCCCACAGAGGAGAATTCAAGAACACGTAGTTAGTTTGGAGAGCCCTTTGAGGCGGTGGGGAAGTGAGTGAGTCAGTAGGGAAGGCATCAACGCAGGAAGCCTTTGAGTAGACCACCTCTGAGGGCCACTGGGGCTCCATGCCACTGCACAGGTATGTGGCAAATTGCACCCTGGAGCAGACCAGGAACCTGGCTGTCTGCCCATCTGTCCTTAGCAGAAGGCTGCTCCAGGGCCCTCAGCTCTCTCTCTCTCTCTCTCTCTCTCTCTCTCTCTCTCTCTCTCTCTCTCTCTCTCTCTCTCTCTCTCTGTGTGTGTGTGTCTCCAGAATGAATACAGCAAAGGACCTGTGTGGCGGCTTATCTCATTAGCAGGGCTCTCACAGGAGAAGAGATGCTGGATGCTAAGCATGTCGATAATTGCGTCCTTGGTTCGAGGCCAGAACCCCTCTCCCTCCCAGGCAGCCTGCCAGCCTGGCGGCCAGAGACCACAGGCTTCCGCAGCCCCAGCGACAGTGCAGATCCCCAGCCTCCTGCACTGCAGAAGTGAGTTATTTTGGTGTGTGTACGTGGGAAGGGTGGGAAGACGGAAAGGAAAGTGAGAAAGTGTATGTAAGCAAATATTTCAAAGAAAAGAGGGGGAAGCTCATCTTTAAGCAGCTTCATCAAATAATCAATGTGATCTTGCCAGAAGCCCAAGTGAACAACAGGCTTTGGGCCCTTTGTAGCTCCAGGCAGACATTAATTGCCAGTTTCAGTCTGGCACAGCCTGGGTGTCCTCGGGACAACGGGGTCAGTCACAGTGCCTGGGTCTCAGGTCAGGAAACAGTCACCAGGGGCAGAGGTGCTCCAGGTCCAGCCAGAAGCTGCCCAGGATGTGCCTGCAATTTCACAGGCTAGTGGTCCGCACTGTGGTCTGTCATCTTGGGGAAAAGAGAAAAGACTGTCAGTAAGAGCGGTGGGTGGGGAGCAATGAATGCAGGGCTTAGTTTTGATTTTTAACATTCACACACAACCAGGTAAGTTTGAGACTGAAAGTCTTTTCTTCCCAGGGACTCTTCCTCATCTCCTCCACACATCCCACCAAGCCCCCCCCCTCCTGCGTCGTCTCTCCAGGCAGATGATGAGATTTGAAGAGAATGTCAAATGAGCAAAAACGGAGATGAGAGCCTAACGACAGACTGAGTCAGCTGCTTATGGGACAAATGTCCACCAGTGACTCAAAACAAATGAAACTACGTTAAAAAAAATTACTTCCACTGTTGAGAGCATCGTCACACTCAGTAGTTTCAGGACGTATAAATCTGCTTCTGACGTGAGCTTCAAACTCAGAATCCAGTGAAGAGAATGTAGATTTGCTTCCATCTGAACTTAACAAATAAAATCCCTCCCTTTGGTTCTCTGTTGGGTTGAAACCCAGACCTGTTTAAGTACCAGCTCATAAACTCACATTGCAATGTGACAAAGCTCGATGGAGCTAAATGGTCTAGTTATTAATTAAAATAATTAAAATATCATGAGTTAATGGATGAGAACCATCTAGAAGAACTAAGATTTGCTCTCAGGAACCGGGACAAGACAGTTAAAGATTTCAGCTCCCATAGCAAACCCAGAGTTGGGCGTGTTAACGCCAACACCAGGGACTGGAGGGGGTAGCTCAGTCAGTAAAGTGCTTGCCTTGCATTCAGCCCCTGGCATCTGCGTAAGAACGCCAGGCATCATGGTGCTCACCCAGAATCCCAGCCCTGCTGATGAGGTGGAGACAGGAGGATCCGTTGGGTTCACTGGCCAGCCTCTCTAGCCTAATTGGTGAGTGCCCGGCTAAAGAGACACTCTGTCTCAAAAAGGGTAGATGGCATTCCTGAGGATACCTCCCAAGGTTATCCTCTGACCTCCATGTGCCCCCAAACACATGACCTGAAGAGGGCTGAAGTTGTCCTCTGACCTCCATACATGAGGCATGTACACACACACACACACACACACACACACACACACACACACACACGGTACAAATTTAAAAAGACACCCAAGGATGCAATGCCTCACTTCACAGTGGTTGTGGGCATATTTACTGATGTCCCCGCTGTGGATGAAGACAGGCTGAGTGTGTCTGTCTCTGGAGCAGTCTATGGAGCCCCTCATAGAAGGAGCCTGTAGGGCTCCACAGCTGATGGGGGTGTTGGCTGCTAGACTCACACTGGCCTCAGACTCTTTCCTTCCACCTCTTCCCCAGGTTACAATTCCCTGTAACCCTGCGCCCCTGCCAGTGACTGGACCTCCATGAGGACACACAGATCCTGCCTTTGTTTCAATGTGGGAAAAACCACCTGGTGTATTTGTGTGGGACAAGCTGAGACCAGTCACCAGCTGAGACCCATCCTTGCTAATTCCTCCTCAGATCCAGAGCGGGGTCTGGATCTGGCCCAGATGAGCTCGGCTCAGCTCCATCTGAGATCTCGGTATCTGGTTTCCGTGTTGCTTGAGTAAATGTCCCCATAGGCCCATGTGTTTTGAACGCTTGGTCCCCAGTTGCTGGAGACAGTGTATTGCTGGGGTCAGGCTCTGGGGTCTTACAGCCCGAGACCCCCGCTTGCCAGAGGCAGCTCCCCCTTGCTGCTCCCTCCCGGCTGCTGTGCTGAGACTTCCCTCAAGACTGGAAGCTGAAACAAGCCCTCACCTCACATCACCTGCTTGTGGTGAGGGGAAGTGTTTTGTCCCAGCAACAAGAAGGTAACTACAACAGTTCCTATGATCTGGGAAGTGGTGTCATTTGACACATTGACCTTGTTCTCTGGGGATGACACCTGTCATCTGTCATGCCCAGGGGTCTTAAAAACTTAGGCTTGACTGACTGCCCAGATAGCCCAAGAGATCCTCTCTCAACCTACCCAGAACTGGGGTGACAGGCACGCACACTCATGACAGGTATTGTATGTGGGTGCCGACACTTGAACTCAGGTCCTTATGCTTGTGTGGAAAGCACTTTACCAAGTTACAGGTTTCCAGTTTCTGGAACTTCTTTCTGAGCAAAATAGAATTCTTTTTCCAACTCCCTCTGTTGAATCCTAAAATGCAAAGGAAAAAACACAATAGGAAACCGTTTCAGCCAGCAGTCCTATTATCAGCACAGACAGCTCTTTCTCCCTCTGCTCCCACTCCAAATTGTTCTTTCTCTCCTTCTTGTATGTGTCACACACAGCTGGAAAGACCATTGTATCTAGGAGGAAAATCAGCAAAATACAGCCTTGTTACAAGAAAATGCCACTTCCTTCCCAGGCATCATGCTTCAGCTCTGCAATGGTTTATATAGGTTGTCAACTTGACGGGACCGTGAATCACCTGTGAGGGGTGACCTAGATTAGGTTAGCCTAGGCGAGGACCCATACCCAAAAAACTGACTTCTGATAGTATGCAAATTCCATGCAAAACTGTGGCATGCACACCAAATAAAAAATAAATAAAATTTCATTAAATCAAATAAAAATATAAATAAAATAAATATAAATAAAAAATAAAAACATTTCATTAAAAAAAAGCCCACACCTTTACTCTCAGCACTGGGGAGGTAGTGTGTGTTACTTTGAATGTTGTCCCCTCATAGACGCAGGTGTTTTACTAAAGCTTGTAACCTGGACTTCCAGCCGCCTGGTTGGAAGAGGTGTCAATGGGGTGATGGGGAGGCAGACTCTGGAGTCCAGCCCTAAGGTGTTTGGGGGTGAATTTGATTTCCAGCCTAAAAGTATGCTGTGTGAGGGGTTACCTGGAATAGGTTAGCCTCTGGGGTGTCTTTGAGGGGTTACCTGGATAGGTTAGCCTCTGGGGTATCTGTAAGGGTTTACCTAGATTAGGTTAGCCTCTGGGGTATCTGTGAGGGGTTACCTGGATTAGGTTAGCCTCTGGGGTGTCTGTGAGGGATTGTCTTGATTAGGTTCATTGAGGAGGGAAGACCCACCTTAACAGTGGGCAGCACCCTTCCATGGCTGGGGTCCTGGACTGGATAAAAGGAGAGAGCTGGCTGAGCAGCAGTGTTCATCTCTCTGCCTCCTCACTGTGGACTAAATGTGACCAGCTGCCTCACACTCCTACCACCACGCTTTCCCACCATGATGGACTAACTGTAGACTGAAATTAACCCTTCTATTATTTAACTCATCTCTGTCAGGTATTTTGTCTTAGCAACACCTCATTGTCTTAGCAACAACTAAGTTGACTGATACAAGCTCTTTGCTTTCTATCTGACAGAACAAGGTCCGCACACCTTGTTCTTAGAGTTGTCACCTAGGGTGGGGAGGACCTTGAGGCCATAGATACCACTACTTTGAATCTTCCAAGTAATGGACAATTGTTATAATTTAGGGTAGGCACTGGCGATAGAGCTCAGTGGTGAGTGCTTGCCTGACATGTGCAAAGCCCTGGGTCCCAACCCCATCCTGTGATAAATAAATATAAAAATAGCAATAAATACAGGAGCATGGAAACTGTCGGTTTTTTAGACAGCCAGGGGTGAGAGGGTATGTAACTTTTTCACTAGACTATGACGTGGGTAGCATGTGTCAGTTCAGAGAGTAAATCAATGCTGACTTGCCTGCAAAGAAAGCATCAGATCAGGGTTGGAGTATCTTTCTGGGAAGCTCAGTGTTTCTGAGGCCCGGGCTTCTGCTACCTTCACACTGACAGCAGATGCTGACGAGGCCTTGCCCAAGGCTTTCCCCCCCCACCGGAAGTCACTGGGCTAAATGCGGAAGATACCTGGACACATGGGAGAGTGGGAAGTTGCACCACCAGAGGGAGATGGGGAGAGGTCTAGAAATATCCCAGTTTCTTCCTCCATGGTGAGACCACTCTGAGATTACATGGTCAGTAACGTTCCTCCTTGGGGGTGACCAGATGGATTGTTTCCTTAGGAAACCCATCATTCATGCCCCCATCTTGACTTTTTCTCCCTTTCTTTTCTTACTTTCCCTACTTATTTCTATACTCTGAGATCATCTCCTTGCAAAATGACTTACAACCAAGGACTTACACTGGTTCTGCTTTGAGGACACCCAGATAAAATAACATACATCTATCCACACATTGATCCATCTCCCCACCCACCCACCCATCAACCCTTTCATCCACCTATCTATCCACCCATCCGCTTACTCATCTAACCAACCAGCCAATCAACCATCCATCCCATGATCATCAACCTATTAGTTCCCAGCTACGGTAACTGAGCCTTCAGACTTATAGAGGGCTTGGGGGAGGAGGGAAGGATTCATAGTCAATGAGATGCTGGTCTTTAGCATTTTATGAGATTCTGTCTTAGCTCTTGACATGTTGATGATCTTTATTTTTAAAAAGTTTAGGGCTGGAGAGATGGCTCAGAGGTTAAGGCACTTGCCTCCAGTGCCTAAGGCCCCCGGTTCAATTCCTCAGGACCCACAAGGTGGTGGCCCTTGTGTGCTCTCTCTCTCTCTCTCTCTCTCTCTGCTTGAAAATGAATAAATAAAATATTGGGCTGGAGAGATGGCTCAGAGGTTAAGGCACTTGCCTCCAGTGCCTAAGGCCCTGGGTTCAATTCCTCAGGACCCACATAAGCCAGACCCACAAGGTGGTGGCCCTGGTATGCTCTCTCTCTCTCTCTCTCTCTCTCTCTCTGCTTGAAAATGAATAAATAAAATATTTTTTAAAAAGTTTAAAAAGTCTTTGCCAAAGGTTCACAATTATATCCAAAATCACTTAAAAATAATGCTATGCTGGACAAGTGATGCTGGGACCTCAGAGTAAGCAATTCCTCAGCATCTTTGGGAGATTCGGGACCCCCTGTGGATACCAAATTCAAGTCGCACCTATGAAGTGGCACAGAATTTGCATATATCAACACACATTCTCCCATATTCTTTAAATACATCTAGATGACTTTTATAACTGTACAGTATAAGTACTGTGCACGTAGTTGCTATACTGGATTATTAGGGATGATGACAAGAAAACATGCACATGTAGATGCCAGCTTCCCCCAACTCCAGTAGTTTTAGCCCTCAACTGATTGGTTTTTGCCCTCCACTGTTTGGAGGCGGGGCTGGAATCCACAGCTGCAGAGAGCATGGAATTTTCTCAATCACCTGGCTTGCAACATTGTTGCCACTCATTTCCTTAGAGCTTTCAAAACACCAGTCTGAACCTGAGCTGATGAGAAACTGAAGTTGGACAGAAACAGACCTTCCCGACCAGGAGAGGGAGAGCTGCCTTATGGTATGGGTTTCCGGTTCCTGTTTGACTTTTCACTTTTTCTCACTGTGAGCAAAACTGCTTTTATGTCTTCACTCCTGGAGTACAGGACCAATGAGGCGTTGTTCATCAGTGATCCACGAGGGGGACTTGAAAATTGTTTCTGCACCCCTTGTGACTGGTATGTAAAGTCTGTGTGTCACCCTGGGGAGTGCTGAGCTTTGTTCTTTAGAGAAACAGAGACCCTTCACCTGTACCTAGTGCTCTTGCAGGACAGTGTCCCTATGGGTCCCTCTGGGCTGCAACTCAGCTGCTGAGAGAACCTCCATCCATCAATGGTCATTAGCCACTATGTCCGTCCTCTGGACCCTGCCAGCAGACAGCACTCTGTCCACTGGCCTTTTAATAGCATTAGGAAAGCCCTGGCTCCAGTCCTTCTTATTCCCACACCCTCACCAGGACGCAGCAGGCTCCCCAGCCAGCCCCATCCCCCCTTAAACAGAAAGGAGGCAGGGGCCTAAAGGTTCAGGAATGATGGTTTGGAAAGCAGCAGGAAGCTCAAAGAAACAGCACGTTGTCCTTGGAGGTCAGACCAGGTGGAAGCCAGCCCAGCCTGGTGCTCAGCAGCTCAGCTGGGCAGACACAGCCACGGCGTCCATCACTCCTCCTGCTCCCAGCTCCAGCCCGTCCTTCCTGTAAGTCCCTGGTACAAGAGCACTTAATCACCACATTGCTGTGCATAAAAAATTAAGGAGTCTACTGCCTCAAAGAGATGAACCCTGGATCATTGTGAAATGCTGAGCTCCCCGCCTTTCCTGTCTTCTGTACTAGTTCACTGAGGGGGCTTATTTCAGGAACATGCGCTGAAGGCAGCTTTAGGTTGGGTGTAGGTATTGTTGAGTGCTCCTGAGCTGGGACAGGAGCTGTCAACTGTCCATGCATGAAGCCCTCCTGGTCATTTGAGGAGCAAGGCCAGCAACCTGCAGGGAGGATTTGAGACCCTTTTAGAACCAATTTGCAAACCTGCCCATTCCCCACAGTCTTGTCCGGTGCAGTTGGGGAGCAGCAAGTATTGGGAGGGGCAAAGGGCAAGAAGAACCTCATTTCCATCCAGCCAGATGTGCTGTGGTGTGAGACCTCTGCACCCCAAGAGTACAAGACCTCGTCTCTGCTCAGTCTCATGCAAGTGGGAGGGGGCAAGATAGCAGTCAGGGAATGTCAAGTCTTCATTGGCCAAGGTCAAAGTCATGATTCTGTAGAGACTTCAGCCGTAATAGCTGATGGACCCATAAAGTCAGCCAGGAGGCCACTTGGCATTAGAAAACAGCATTGGATATAGACAGGCTGGGATTAGCTCCGCGGCCTTGGCTGAGGCTCAGTGTTTGATCTGTTAACTGAGGATTGTCAACAGACTTAAAGCAAATATTCAAAGTAAAGGAAGGAGTCAGCAGGATTGCCACACAAGTGTGAGGACTTTAGACAGCTTGAGTTCAATTCCCCAACATCCACATAAACAACTGGGCCATGTGCACCTGTGACTCCAGACCTATGGGGAGTAGAGACAAGAGAATCAAGCTCTGGGATCGATGAGAGACTCAGTCTCAAGGAAACACACAGAAGAGGGATAGAGGAATGACAGCCGACATTCTCCTCTGGCTTCTGTACACCTGCACACACACACACACACACACACACACACACACACACACACACACACCATCCCTGAACACTCAGGCAAAAAAAAATGCTAAAATGGTTGCTGCTGTGCTACTGTGTTTACTAAGGACTTGTTTTTGTTTGTGCTGAAGAAACCAGCTCAGAATGGAGCTTGTGTGCAGTCTCTGCCGAGATGCAGGGATGCAGGCTGTGTGGGGCCTTGCCCCTGAGCCAGACCAGATCAGGTCTGCCTGATTGTCACCTGCTTTGACTCCTTCCCATGGAGAGTCCCACCCCTGGTAAGTTCTCAGTCATTTGCCTCTGCTTTCTTGGGCATGTACTTGACAGATTTGCTTTGCAGCATTTGGCTATGGGAGGCTGGCTATATCCAGTTCCTGTGCCAAAGGATTAATCGATGACCTTGGGGGATGACCCTAGGCAGTCCTGCCTGGTGTCTCTCTGTCATGGTCTTTCCTGAGAACACAGTCTCTTCCATTAGTGATGGAACTTTTGCCCTCTGAGAAATGACACAAATTCCACTGCACACAACGTCCTAATAAAGACAGATAAATAAATTGAAGCAGCCATTCCCAGACTTGTTAAGTCAGGAGGAGACAGAGCCCCATTCATTAGCAGAACCATTCCCAGTCATCGTCTTTAATACAGGGACTGAATCTTCATTACATTCTAAATCTACTCCAATCGCTCTGCAGACCAGGCTTTGATGCAGAAACCAAGTCCAAGAATTCAAGACTACAATTTGTTGCGCAAGTACTTGGTTTATAAAAATGGACCTATTACTATCCTTGGGGAGACATGAACAAACATCTACTTATTCCAGACAGGGCACCGGCGACAGGCCGGGGAAACAATGCCACCGAGTCTAGCTTGGTGGAGCAGTGTGTGTGTGGGAGCTACTACTTAGGGAGCCTGGTGACCAAAGGCAGCTGCATTACTAAGACTCATGAAAAACGAATCCTTGGAGTTTCTCGGCTAACCATAGTCTCCCCTCTCTCAGCAATGACTTACTGCTTATATAACCTGGGTGAGGGCCTTGTACGTCCTGTGACTTTCTGAGAGTTCCTAGCCTTGTAAGTTGCCTTACTTCCTGAGTCTTAAGCACTTCCCTCTCCCTCCGGGGGGAATGCTTTGATTAGAGGAAATAGTTACTTCCTTCCTCCTTCCTTCCTCCAGCACTGTGGGAAGAACATTTGGCCTGAAAGTCTAAGAAGCTGAGTTCAAATTCTGTTTTAGCCACTATTTGTAGGAGCTAAAGGAAAGACATCAAAGGCTTGGGCTCTTCTAAAACGGGACCCTGAAATACGACTTTGGTATAAGTTACTTATTTTAGACAGCAGGTGGAGAGAGTGTGGTAATTATGGGAAACTGAGGCTCATGGGTGCTGGGGCACAGCTGTCTGTGCAGGCTGTCCCAGTATCGTCGGACAATTGGAGCAGGTGTGCCTCGGCTTCCGGCCACCTCTTTTTGAGAGCGACTCCAAGCATATTAATGGCTCCAAACTTCAGCCGTGTCTGCTTGGAACAGAGAAAGCTCTTGCTTTTGGAGACGATGGTGGAGAGGGCTTCTCATAGCCAAAGACATCCCGTCCTTAGAGTCTAAACGGGTGACATCTCACGGACAGAGGTGGTAGCTGTCCTGCAGGAACTGTGCCCTGGAACGTCAGAGATTCACAGGGAAAGCCCACTGTGTGGGAATCATAGGAGGAGGGTACATAGGAGCTTGTTGCTTTAGAACATAAATGGGATATATTCCCCACTCTCCACGTAAGCTTAACTACCCTTGGCCAGCATCCTTCACTTATCAGGGGAGCATCCATTTTCTTCTTCTTCCTCAGTAATAGAATTTCTAGCTGGGCTGGGTAGCGGGGTGGGGTGGGGGTGGGGAGGAGAACACAGAGGAAACAGACTGCATTTCCTAGCCTCTCCTGAAGATGGGGGTGACCATGAGGGTTCAGATCAGGCCAAGGGGATGTCCCTAGACCTGTGGTATGATAATTTCTGGAATGGTCTATTTAAACAGCTGTGATTGTGATGGGTTGTGATGGTTACCAAGTTAGACCACAAGGTCAGATGCAGGCTGGATGGTACTGCATGAAGCCGGAAGGAGCCAGGATCTCTGGAGACCGTGGGAATGCCCACCACATCATCTCTGTCCAGAGGCACCTAACCTCTAACCAGAGAGGAGAAGAAACTTCTATGCTGCTACTCTAGTCATTCTGGGTCTTCAGTGATTCAAAACTAGTTTAATCCTAGTGTTATGTGGTCCCGTGCTACTCTAGATTTTCTCTACTACGTATGTGATGGTTAAGTTTTGTTATCAACTTGACCTTTTTAGTAATCTTGGATGGGTCTCTGAAGTTGTTCACAGGAAGGAGGCCCTCTGAGTAGGGGGTAGGATGTAAGAAGGCTCAAGAGAGCTAGAAACAAACTTTCCTTCCTGGGAAGGCAGTGCAGGAAGGAAATTCCAGAGACTCAAAGAGTCAAGTCTGGGATAAGGTTGCAAGACCCAGCCCTAGGGTTGTATAAAGGGGAAAGAAATCTCTCTCTCCCACTGCCTCCCTGTCTGCCTGGCTGCTGCTTGTCTTGTGTCTCTTGTCAGCACCGGAGTGAAGCTTCAGTGCTGGATGGGGACTGCTGAGGCCTCCAGCCATGTGGACTGAGCAGCTACCAGTCACTTGACTCTCGGGTTTGCGGACTGTTATTGTGGCGCTATCGTGAGCTAAGCCAATAAATCCCCCTCTTTCTCTACAATTCATTCCATTGGTTCTGTCCTTCTAGAGAACCCTAACTCATACAATGTTTGTTTGTTTGCTTAAAAATTAGCTGGAAAGGGCTGGGGAGATGGCTTAGTTGGTGAAGTGCTTGCCTTGCAAGCATGAGAACCCAAGTTTGAGTCCAGGGCCCTCATAAAAGAAGCCAGGCATGGTAATGTGTAATGTCCACTTATAATCCCAGTACCTTAGAGGCAAGAGCAGGAGGATCCCTGGGGTTCGCTGGCCAGGCAGTTTAGCCTACTTGGGAGTGCTCAGGCAGTGAGAAGCTCTGTATTAAAAATGCCATTGGTTGGCCTTCACCTTGGCTGGGACTGAGAAGCCTCTCAGCCTCGTTTCCCACGGCAGTGACCACTTGATGACTCACTCCATATCCGTTCTCTGTCCTCACCCTGCCTCCACTGACTTAGATATTTCTTGGAGTCACTCACCTGACTCAGAACAAGAATTTGAACCCATGCCTGCCACATCCCAAGTGGTTCTCTCTCCACTGGGACTGGGTGTCTTGGGAACGCTGCTTGGCACATGGTCCCCAGGGTCTTTGGGTGCTCAGCGTGCTGGACAGTCCCTGGTGGACTAGGCTCCTGCTCCCAGGGTCCTATCTGGTTTCCAGCTTTCCCTCCTTAACATTCTGGTTTGGGTCTGAAGACCACATTCTGAGCTGGGAGCTCTGGGAAGCCCCCCCCCCTCCCCGAGCTGAGATCCAGTGGGGTTTTTCAGTATCTTTGTGATCATTTAGATGTAGTGTGCCACAGCATTCTGTGATGTGGCATCAGAAATTACTTCTTTGTTTTCTTGGCCACCCCCAAAATTCCATTCAGATATATATATATATATATATATATATATATATATATATATATACCAAGGCTCATGTGTCCACAGACCACCTGCTCCCGCTGAGCCCCTAGCCCAAGAAAAGTGACTCAAAACAGGACTCGACATTCCTAAAGGATGGTGCATTTTTCAGCATGAGAGAGGGATAAAGTTTGGATCTAAAACATAGATCGTCTCTGAAGAGGCTGTGCTAGGTGATAAAAACTGGGCACAGAAGAACAAATAGTGTCTGTCCCCTTAGGTGAAGTGCCTCCCCTCACAGAAAGTCAAATACAGAGCGAGACAATAGTGGTTCCCAGAGATCAGGAGGCTATAATTGCGGGGAGTTATTGTCCACCGGTGCTGGATTTCAGCCTAGAGTAATGGGAAATCTCTGGAGGTGGATGGTGGCGATGCCTGCTGTGTATGTGTTCAATGTCCCCAAACCAGACACTTGGAAATGGTCAAAATGATAAGTTTTATGCTATGTATATTTTACATGAAAAAAGTAATGGAGGAGAAAAGGCAGTCAGCGCATATGTATGGAATGCATACTTTCGTTCTTGTAGCCACGGGCCTGTTTAATGGCTGTGGTCTCCGTGCGTGCGTCCTTGCCACAAACCCTGAAAACCCTCCTGTGTTGTGTTCAGAAAGGTCACTTTGCGGAGAGGACAAGTGGTTCATCTTGTGGTTCCAGAACTCTGAACTGGCAATCAGCTTAGCTTGGGTGGTGTTTGGGGGGTTGGGTCGATGATGCCGTGGGCCCCTCATGCCTCGTCCTTTATTCTGTTAACAATCTGCCTACCTGGGAGAAAAGTAGTGAAGGATGCTGGTGAGGACCATAAAGATTACTGAGTGCTCCCGTTAGCAAATGGCTCATTAAAAAAGTTTTTTTCTTTTTTAAAAAGTCCTGTGATGAATAAAGTATACATGAGTCAGAAATATGAGAAATAAATACATGTCTGAAATCTAGCTGGGTCTAAAAATCAAAGGGAAATGGTACTTACAAAGTTATTTGTGGGTTTTCAAACTCAGATGAGAAACAACAGAGACATTTCTCCAGATGCTCAATGAGACTAGAAGGAGCCTCACCGACAGCTGAGCAAGGGTGAGGGAGAGAAAGGAGAAAGAAGGGAGGGAGGGAGGGAGGTGTGGCCCTATTCCTCTGTGCAGCGAGGCAGCAATGGAAGGAGATGCACACCCTGCTAAAAGCTGGGTGCCAGGGCAACCTTGAATTTCCTAATTTAAACTTATCGGACCGACACAAGCTACTTGTGGTTGGTGGTGACAACGGTGGAGACTCAAAGCTTGTCAAAGTGCTGAGCATAAATGCATGGCGTGCTCAGTGCTGAGTGCGACCTCTCTGTGGTGCCCTCGAAGGCTCAGAGATCATTGCAAGAGAGGAAGAGAGCGGAAAAAACACAAGAGCCAGAGATTGGGGAGGAGTAGTGTGGGCCACAGCCATCCGGACATAAAGTGGCCGTTGTCTTCATGGCTCCAGAGCGACTGTTGTTACCTGCTCGAGACCTGTAGTGCATGGCAAGTACTTTATCTACTGAGCCATCTCCCCAGTCCCATCCATTGGCTACTTAAAATTATGTTCTTTAATTGAGAAGTGTCTTATATATCATAAAATTTACCATGCTAAACTGCACAGTTCAGCAGATCACAGTATTCAAGTGCCTTGTAGTGAAGGCATGTCCTGAAATTGAGAGCATATAAGTCAGAAGTGTATTTCACATGTCTAACAGCAAGCGTCGTGACATGCCTCAACGGAGGTACAGCTTGCTGCACCTGTCCCATGTGGCATATAGTAGCCCCAGAAAAGATCAAAGCCTAAGACTTAAAGTAGGGTTTTCCATGAAACGTGTGTGTATCTCTTTCACACCACTATCGATTTAAAAATCAGAGGTCAAACTTTGTAAAGGATGATGGCTCATGTTTACAAGATGTTCAGCCATCATCACGGTCTAAATCCAGAGGATTCTGGAGCATCGTCTTTGGAGAAAAATGCCCATATAAATCCTTTTCCCTCTTTTAAAGTGAATTGATTGTTGGGCTGTAAAAATTTCTGGTATCTTCTGAACTCAGCTCCCTACTTGGTAAGCAATTTACAAAGCTACTCTCAAACGTGGGTTGTCTTTTCAATCTCTTGATGATGTTTTTATAAGCAGGAAATTTAAAATTATTGACGAAATCAAATTACTCTTTTTTTTCTTCTTCAGTTGCTTGAACTTTTGTTGCCTTATCTCAGAAATCATTGCCTAATTCAAGGTCACAAAGTTCTGCATCCATGTTTTCTTAGAGCAAGTTTAGTTCTATAGTTTATTGCTTTAGCTCTTGAGTTCCTTTTGAGTTATTTTTTTGTTTGTGAGAAAAATAGCCAAATTCATCCTCTGTGTGTGTGTGTGTGTGTGTGTGTTCATGAATGTCCATATGTGTGTGGAAGTCAGAGAACAACCTTGGGTGTCATCCTCAGGTGCCATTCGCCTCTTTTTAAGATAATTAGGGTCTTTCATTGGCTTGAAGCTCACCAACTAGGCTAGAATGACTGGCCAGTGAGTCCCAGGGATCCGTCTATCTCGGCCTTCCCAGCGCTGGGATGGATGGCAAGCTTGTGCCAGCAGGCCCAGAATTTTTTACGAGGTTCTAGAGATTAGACGCAGGTCCTCATGCTTGAGAAGCAAGGGCTGCTTCACCATCTGAGTGATTTCCTCTACTCCCCAAATTCATTCTTTTGGGTGTGGTTAACAAGTTCTCCAAGCACTGTTAACTGCTGAGATGTCTTGGCATCTTTGTGGAAATCAACTGGCCAAAGGTGCCAGGGTTGGTTTCTTGATTCTGTTCCACTGATCTTAGCTTCTTCCTGCTAGTACCACACCATCTTGGTTACCATCAGTTTGCAGTGAGTGTGAAATGAAGAATCGGAAGTCTTCCACTTAGCAACGCTGGTGGGTTTCCTCTCCTGCCTGGCAAAACCAGACAAAAGCTCAGAGACTCCTTCCAGCAGAATTCTCCCATGAAAGGTTTCCTTCCTGGAGTTTGATCAAAACAGCAGCCACTGAGTTGAGTCACACAGCACTGTCTCATTTGCTCCCAGGAACAACCTTATGAGACAGGTGTTCTCCTCATCTGACAGCCAAAGAATTGGGACATGGCAGGTATAGCTGCCTGCTGCGAGGGGCTGGCCAGAGCACCCTTGTCCCCACGAGCGGATAAGCCTCAGATGCCTGGATCTAGCCAGGAGCCCCTGTGGGAGGTCAGGGGTGGGAGGTGCCCCAGCCAGGGATTTTAGCCCCTGGCTCTCTCAGTGAAGGCACCCATTTATCTTTGCTTCTTCTCGAAGGTCATGCTCTTTTCAAATCACTTGTTTCACACTGGCCATGGCTTCTGGGACTTGTGGTAGCCCTCCACAATGGCTGTGGGTCACAGGGCTGTGATTAAATGAGCTCCTTCTGAGAGCCATCAGTTCTGCAGGCTCAGGGGTATGCGCTCCCGATGAAGTCCAGGGTCAGGTCTGCCTCGCGTGCCCATCTCTAGAAACACCTGCTGCACATTTCACGTTCACGGTGCTTCCGGATGGAGTAAGTCCCAGGAGGGAGGCTTGGAGCAGACAGTGGACATGCAGACTCCGAGTGCGAGCCAGGAGCGTTAAACTAAACTCTGACTTGAAGGTCGGTGAGACTAGTGACTAGCTGGGAAGAAGGAGGTTCAGTGGAGAAGAGGACAGGAAGGAGGGACAAGAAGGTGATAGGAGAGCTTTATTATCAAAATACATCACATATAAAAAGTTCCAAAAAGGAAAAGGGAAAAAAAACTACCTTGCAGCATACATACCCTTATAATTTAGAAATAGTAGGACAGCCAGGTGTGGTGGCACATGCCTTTAATTCCATCACTGGGGAGGCAGAGGCAGGAGTTCAAGGCCACCCTGAGACTACATAGTGAAATCCCGTCAGCCTGGGCTAGAGTGAGACTCTACCTTAAAAAAAATAAGAAAGAAAGAAAACGGAAACTAGAAACAGCAGGGTGACTATTCAGGACGAACCAGTGACCTCAGTGGCCACTCCTAGGCTATAAATCTGAGGGCCAACAGATCAGAATAAGGAAGGGACAAAACCCATCGGAGACTCAAATACAAAACCAAATGGAAACTTCTTCTAAAATGTGCACTGTGAAGTCAAGAATTAAATGTTCCCAGTCCATCTACCCACGAGAAAAGTGATGGGGATATTTATATCCCCTCGCCCCTCTGAAAAGATTTCACATTGCACCCTTCCCCGAGACACACGCCCTGGGTTTATGAAAACCCTCGTGCTTTAGAGAAAACAAGTGTGCAGCACTCCAAACAGCTTAGCTGGAAGAAAAAAAAAATAAAACAGCCCCAAGCACATATTTATTTGTATCACAGAAAAAAAAGTTCAGATTTGGTTGGAGAAACTTAAAATCATTAGTGTCTACATTAGTGTCAAATGTGCTATGCGCCGTGCTTTCCAGGGGGGAAACACATGTTTCACAAATAAGGACACCAAAAAGAAAGAGGAGAAAGCCAGGAAGTGTGACTCAAACATTTGCTTTTCACTTGAATTAGTCAGCCCTGCCAAGTCACTTCTGGGAAGGGGAAAGCTCATCTTGTTCCCTTTCTTCTAGGTTTCAAATTAGTCTCACCCAAGAAGTGAGCTATTTCGTTGTCCTTACACATCCAATGGGACCTTCTTGTGGGTGCTAATTAACTTCTGCGCTGCGCACCCTTTAGCAAAAATGTAGAGATTGCTGGTTTCTTTTCTTTATCCTCACACCCTTCCCCAGGACTCCCCAATGCCAGTCCAAGTCCCAGAAGGTTGTAAAAGAAATGGGAGTGTGTGCCTTGGCTCAGCTGCAGAATTAGAGTGCCTTCCAGCTGGTACATCCACACGGAAGACGCACCAAGACCAATTCCCACACGACAAACACTTACTGGGTGCTCACTACATGCGGTTCTGCAGAGAGACAGAAATGCCCAGGGCCCGAGACCGGCCCTCAGGCACCCACGATTATCCCAGGCTATCCTTTCCTACAGAGCGGAGGAGGCTCTACGCTCCCCGGCTGGATGGGGTGGAGAGGATCGAAAAGAATTGGCTCATCTGCACCTTCTGCTAAAAGTGGGTGCGTCCATCAGAACTCTGGGGTTAGGATGGGTTACTCCTTTAAAGCCATTGTTTTGATGGGATGAGGTAGACGAGGGGTTGAGAGAATGGATTGCTAACAGGGTTGTTTTGAATATGAGGCAAATGCTTCCCCAACTGAGCTACCTGCCCGGCCCTCATTTTTCTAAAGAGGAATTGTAAGTATTTTGTAAAAACCTTTTCTGCGCAATAACATCGAATTTCATAACTTCTTGTATTTGGTCAAATGAGTTGAGCCATAATTCACCTAACCTGCTATCAGGTGGGTAAAGTGTCCTGACTTTACGAATTCTAAGATAAAGACAGTAAAGACTGTGAAACGACAGAGTCAGATCTGCTGAGTCGCAGGACATGAATGGCTGGAAGGCTTTGGATGTCCAATACCATCAGCTATGCTGGTTCCAAGATGCATCCTGGTTTCCGTACTTCACATGGTTGCTGTAGTGGGAACAAGCAAGCTTATTGTACCCGCCTTGTCCTTCTGGAGTTATAGCAGCCCTGCATGTCCTCCTCGAGGGTTCTGGCTCACCTAGAAGTCCATCATCTATACAGTGTGGATGGCTCTCACTTGAAATGGAACTGAGCTCTCTGGGGGCCCTTGGAGGGGATCCTATCCCCACCCTGGAGCTCCAGGGGCTTTTCATCAGAGCCCCAGAGGAGAGGGAGCTAAGTGGGGGAAATGGGGAGAAGATGGGCACAGCACAGTCTGACAAGCAAAGGCCAGACCCTCGAGGACATGGCACACAGTGGGAAATGCTAAGGAGAGGCAGAAGGTGTGGCCACAAATCCATCCATACGTAGAGATCTGTTTAGATTTGGTGACTCTTCGAAGCAGAACCGGGGACCAGAGCTATTAATAAAGAGAAGATTTGGCAATGGACCGTCAGGCTGGGGTCGGGGTGTTGGGGGGGGTTTGAAGAGAGACCTGAATTAAAAAGTCAATGTCTGTGTTGGCTTGTCCTTGGAAACCCATGTGGCTGCGACTACTGAAGAAGAAACCGAAGAATTCCCCAGGCCATTCTGCAAGCAGCCCTGCCTCTCAGAAGGGGCCTGGATTCAACTCCAGCAGCTTCTGGATGTAATGTTTAATTCCCGAGTCAAGTTTATTAAAGCAATGTGGTGGAAATGTCATCTTCTGCATTATCTTCTCGTTGTGGGGACAACACACAACCAGGAGCAGCTTGTGGAAGAAGGATTTATTTCGGCTTATGGTTGTGAGGAGAGATGGCTCAGTGGTCAAAGGCATTTGTTTGTAAAGCTTGGCAGCCAGGGTTTGGTTTCCCAGGACTCACATAAAGCTAGATGCACAAACTGGTACATATGTCTGGAGTTCGTTTGCAGCAGCAGGAGGCCCTGGCGTGCTCATAGTCTCTCTCTCTCTCTCTCTCAAATAAATAAATAAAATATTTTAAAAATGTAAGCAACTATTTCATGGTCAAGTTAACAACTGTCACCAAAGTAATGACTACAAGGACATGTCCCAGTCTACTGGCGACCTTGCCAGGTAAATGGCAGATTTTACTGGAACTCAAGGACAAATGTGAATTCGTATTCAGAAATGTGGATCATCCAGCCTCTGGCCCTCCTTTCCTTTGTCTTCTACTGGTGGCTTTAGTCCTGTGTTGAGACACCTTGAGAATACAATTTTAATGAAATGAAGAATTAAAAGGTATGATAATGAGTCAGGAGTTGGGGGGTTGGAATAGTTAATCTCCGTTGTCATCTGGTCTCTCTCAGGAATTGAGTCACACTCACACCTCTGGGCAGGGATGGAAGGGCTGACTGAGGAGAGTGGGCAGCACTTTCTGGAGGTGGCCCCGATGTGGGGAGGGCTGAGGGAGAAGCCCATGAGTGTCTCTCCACTGTTGCTCCCTGTCTTCACTGGCACTGAATCCCAGCTTCTAGGGCCTTCCAGCATGGACCGGAGACCAGAGACTCTCTGGGAATCCTCCAGGCCTGCAGTGCCAGAGTGGGACTGCTAAGGAATCCAGCAGCTGTGGGGTCCTCAGCTTTCCAGTGTGCAGGCAGCCACTGTGGGACTACCCACCCTGGGTCATGCAAGCCAACCTAACAAACCCCATTTGTGATACACAATCACTCTATGGGTTCTGTTCCTCTACAGAACCCTGGCTCATTCAGGGGTCATGGAGCCTAAGTAAAGAGATGGTTCATCAACAGGTGGAAAGGAACACTTATATCTACCTTGAAAATGTTCTGTCCTTGACTCAGGTTTGCAAATGTCTCAGACAGCTCACCTCAGGGGGCCAGGGAGCCCCTGTGCTCCAGTGGGAGGAAAATATCCTCCCTTAACTCTGGGGAGGTTTGTTACGATCATCAAAAATGGTGGCCCTTGCTTTTAATCCCAGAACTGTGGAGGCAGAGGTAAGAGGATCACTGTGAGTTCGAGGCCACCCTAAGACTACATAGTGAATTCCAGGTCAGCCTGGGCTAGAGTGAGACCCCCACCTTGAACAACCAAACAAAAACACATCATTGACTCTGCTTCTGCCAAGACTTGGAGCAGTCTGTCTGTCCGCTACAGACTGTTTTTATTTTGTTTGTTTGTTTGTTTTGGGTTTTTTTTTTTTTTTGGTCATTTACTTGTGAAAGGTACGACCCCAGTGGCAGGGCCACCAGCTGCAAACCTAGCTTCCTGGCCATGGCTGAACTTAGAAAAAAAAAATATCATGGAAGGAAAGTTTGATTAAATATTGAAACCATGTGAAGTGATGTCCAGCTTTTCTGGACCAGGGAAGGTCATGTTACCAAGGTGTGTGTAAATTTACTTTTATTATTTTCAAGTTGGCATACAAAGTAATGTGTTTCCTCGTGGTATTTTTCTACCTATGAGTTATTATTTCTTGCTTTCAATCGTTCCCCTTCTTCTCCAGGTTCTGGGCCCCTCTGGCTGGTCACATTCCTTCCCCCAGATGGCGCCCCTCTTTTGTTTTCTAATCGCATGTATCTTAGCACCCTTCTTAGAAAATTATGAGTGTATCTGTATATGCATGTGGAGGTGTATGGTGTGTGTGCTTACCTCATGTGTGCACATGTGGCCTGAGGATAACCATAGGGTGTCCCCTTTCTCCAACCTTCTTGAGATAGGGTCTCTCCCCTGTTGATTTATTTATGTTTTGCTGCTTTGCTTTTCCCTGTATGCACCAGTCTAGCTGGCCTAAATGCTTCCATATTCTCCTGGCTCCACCCCCACTGCTGTGGGCCTATTGGGATCATAGACTTTTACTCCACATCCGGCTTTACATGGGTGCTGTGGAATTCAACTCAAGCCAATAGGTTTGGAAGCCACTGCCTTTAACCCCCGAGCTGTTTCCCCAGGCCCTCTTCCTTCCCTTCTAATGATCCACCTTTATAGTGTTGTAACCTACACACACTCACATATATACACACATACATACCATTTAAATCCAAGTAATCATACCTATTTAAACATGGACAAAGATAATATGTTTATTAATGGAAAACGGTTTCTTGGGTGCTGTACAAATTGAATGTTGCTCAGAAATCTTTAAAATGTTATTGGAAAGAGTGCCAACAGAGTCACCTAAAGTGGCCTGTGACAACTTGTGAAGGAGAATGGATGACAACATCACAACCCTTATGGTGGCTCAGCAGCGCCTGAAGCATGTTAATAGGTTGACTCACTTAAGCCTTCTAGTGTATGAGCTATTGTGTGGTTCATATTTTACAGATGAAGTACAAAGCTATTAGAATTTTTGCTATTTCATTTTTAAATAAGATATTTAATGGGAGGTACACAATACAAGGCTGAAAAGCCTTCAGCCCAGTTAACAAATGTCTTCACTGTCTCTGTTTTGTTCTTATTTATTTTCTTCCCTCTAACCCAGAGGATATTTCTTCTGCTTTAATTTAGCTCACAAGCAGCATTAGAGGAAGAAAATAATTCTTTGGTCATAGAGAAAATGAAGTAGGAAGCCATAGCGACTTTCCCTGGCTCTTGGGAGATCCATTGTCATGGATATTTAATTTAGAATTAATAATTGTTTTAACCAAGCCATTTAAGAATGTGCCAAACCAGCAAGGAAGAGGGAAAATGAATTCGTGATGTGAAATTTGGGGAATAAAGCTTTTCTCATTAGCAAACAGCTTTCTTTTTGTCATGTGAATAAATCTAATGAGGGTCAATTATATGTTTTATTAAATTTCACAAAACCAGTCTTACTGGTCCCCCCCACCCACACACTCAGAGCTCCCCCTGCACATTAATCTTGAAGGTTAACATGCTAATTGGAAAGGATTTCTCCTGGTGGAATACTCGTGCCATTTACTTTGGATAATTATTTCCTACTAACCTTTTGTGTAGGAGCTCTCTTGGATATGATATCTAGAAAAATACAGTCCCAAACCCTGTCCTAACAATGGCTATGATGTCTCAAGAACCAGTCACCCTGAGTCACTCAGGGGTAGGCAATTGACTGAGGAAAGGAGGCTGTGCCCCTTAACCCATTCTGCCAACAGCCACCTGCTGTGTCAACCAAAGAAGGCCCGGAAGAGCCCAACATATCCCTGCCCACCAGAAACACACCACTGGATGGGATCCTGACGACAGGCTCTTCTCTCAGGTGAGTAAGTGGGAGAATTGGTTACAGGTAATTGACAGTAACATGACAACCACATAAAGCTGCTTTTTTCTTCCGGATAATTCTAGATCATTCTCACTGGCGACAATCCTTTTTTGTCAGTGTTGACCTGACTTGGTCAAACCCAATGCCTATTTTGCCAGAAGCTTCCACCAACCCTTAACTTTGCCGTGGGAAATACTGATTCTCATATTTGCCAAGTCAGATACTTGGAGGTCTGTGAAAAACCCCTTTCCTGCAGTGCTGTTAGCTTAATTTCCATTTGGAAGGGAAGGAAGAGTTGAAAATTCCACTCTGTTTGGCTCTATGCCAAACAAACAGAGCGGAAGATGCCACTGGGTGCTTTGTGGTCAAATATAAAGTCGTTCAGCTTTGTGTCTCATGGAGTGACTTTCTTTCCTCAGAAGTGATTCAGAACATCTCAGGATTGGCTAACTCCTCTCCCCATACTTCATTAATATTCATTAGGAGAGGCTAATGAATATTAATTAATGACCAGGCCAAGGTCAAGTAACTCAACAGCTTCAATACAGTTCAGTTATTCCGAAGGCCCTGAGTTAGCTTCCTGGGTCAGTCAGGTGCCCCTCTTTTAGCTAGGGGCATTTTCCTCCCCTTCTGATCTTAAATAAAGGAAACAAGATATGTGACACGTGCCCTCAATCCCAGCACTATAGCGGCTGAGGCAGAAGGTTTGGGAGATCCAGGCCAGCTCAGACTACTACATAGCAAGACCCTGTCAAAAAAAAAAGAAAAGAAAAAAGAAAGAAAGGGGGAGGGAGGGAGGGATGGAAGGAGGAAAGGAAGAAAGATGTTAGGTCACAGACATTGTTCCTTTAAGAGGATAGATGTCAGTCTGATGGAGAACAGGTAGTCATGCTCCCCTAAAGTCCCTTCTGACCCCAAAGACAGCTAGAGAGTAAGCTGACAGCCTGGGCAGGACAGCAGGACCAGATAATACTGATTTATGACCTGGTAACCTGTCCTGTACCTTTTCTTAGCCCTTGGCATTAGTAACTCCGAGTCACGTCCACCCCAAGCAAGGCCCTTTCTCTAGTTAGAGATCCCTTCCTTAAAAGATTCTAAAAGTAAGAAATGTCTTTTGTTCTGGGAGCTTCTTCCTTTGACCACCTGAGAATCTCCCACCCATGTTAATAAAGGAATTTCGCCTAACATCCACTTCAGATCCTCTCCATGAGAACCAGGTCAGAATCCCCATCAGAAGGAAGACAGGAGGCCCCTGTGTCTCCTGTTAGAATTGATAATCTGTTGCTGCTTTCTTATCTGGCTTCTCGTGTATGAGGAGAGTTCCAACCAACCAATTGCTGAATATACTGAAATGCTTTCTTTCATTCCAAAAGAAATCAAATGAGCACCACCACCACCAGCACACACACACACACACACACACACACACACACACACACACACACACACACACGTGACCAGCCTCCAAGCTCAGGGATGCTGTTCTTAGCTTCCTCCCAACACACTCACACCCTCCAGCAGCATCCCCCACTCCTCCTCGGAGCTGGACCCAGGCCCTCCCCAGTGACAAGGCACTTCCTGGGCTGCCTTGGGAGGGCGGGGAGTGGAAAGCAGACAAGGCTGCTCTTCCAGACATCCCTGCCGAGGGCGGATGTGCAGGACAGAAGCTCAGCAAAGCCTCAGACTTCTTCAGTGGCAATGTCTTCAGTACGCCTGTTTTCTCATGACCACTTTCCCCTTTCTTTCTCGTTAATATAAATTTAAGTCGACACACAGGGGTGCTCAAAAAACAGGGTAATTTATTGTTACTATTATTAAACTCCAACAGGGTCAGAGCTGCGTAATGATTAAGGGATGGGCTCTGATGGAGTCGCAGGGGATTCCTCTTGGGACCCAGTCGTGCCCTCCCAGGCTGGAGACGCAGCTCCTCCGGCTGCAGCCGCACAGGTTGTCTTATCAATATGGAGTCTTCTGTTTCTCAGCTCTGTCTCAAGGCCTCTTGGGACTCTAGTCATACATGGAAATACATTTACCGTGCAGTGTGTGACGTGAGAGTTGGCATTAGTAATCAAGTCGGGGTGAGCTGGGGGGTTAGATTTTAGATAATGCCCAGCAAAAGCTCCAATGTACCCCCAAATTTAAGGAATACCGGAATTCCTGTCTACAAAGTTAAAGAACTAAAATCATAGACAACAAGATATTAAGGTACCTGGGAGACTTTATTATTTAAGGGAACATGGGGAGTTACAGAGTTCTCCAGCCACCAGGGTGGGGAGACGACTGGAGTCTATGCTGTTCAGCTAAACAAGCGGCAGGAAAAAAAAGATGACAGAGGACTCCCATCATGAGAAGGAAAGGTTCACATGGGAGGAATCTGGAGCCTTTCTAAAACCTGGAGATTTAGAGGTGGTTGGGTCAAACCTGACCAATCGGGTTTAGGCCTAGGTTTGGGCTCTGGCTAGAGACACCTCCCACTCAAGGAGAGGGTCGGGGAGCTGCCTGACCATCACTCCCTAACCAGAGCCATCGAGGCAGGCGGGAGGATCTGGCGAGTTTCTGCCACTGAGACCTTCAGACCGGGTGGATTTACCAGAATGTGTTCATCTGGGGTTCCAGCATGTGCTCTCCCGAGAGGCCAGCGAGGCACACACACACCTGGTGGTTCTGGGACTGATGTCCTTTCATGTCTTGTCGTCCTAGATCGCGACCTTCGGCAGCATTCCTTTTGAAGGCTGATGTCCCCCAAAGGAGGAGACGACAGCTTCCATCAGCCTGGAGACTCTGGAGCCTGAGCTTTGGAGGGAAATAGCTTAAATCTCCTAAGAGCAAGGCTGCTCCACCCCCTGGGTCTTTAGGATAAGTTCATAAAAAAGCCGGGGCTAAGACACAGGACTTCCTATGGTGGCAGGAAACAGAAAGAGCCGAGGCAGCTGATGGTGGATACTGGAAGCATGAAGGAAGGGGGTCCTGTGCTGAGGTGCGGAGTCTATGATGCCTGCCCTTCTTGTGGACATAGGAAGCGGGGAGAGAGGGGAGCTGATGGGGAGGTGTGCAGGGTCTGTCCTCCTTCGGGCAGAGCCTCAGTGAGGGTCAGTGTGTCCTGGAGGAGGGAAAGCCAGACAGAGAGGAGCGCCTTGGGTCCCTCTTGGTTGTTTCACTGCCCGAGACTCACATTCTCTGACCAGTGCGCCCCATTGCTGCCAGGCGGGCTCTGGACTCAGCACTCACCGTGGCCTGTCTCCCAGGCTCCCAGAGCGGCGGGATCATGGAGGGGGTCCCCTGGGGAAGGTTGACTATATGAAGGGTCAGGCCCTGCTGGGGTTCCAACTTTCCCAGGTGACTCAGGGCCCTGGGCTCAGCTGACCTCACTCCAGCCCTGGGGTGACGGCTTCAGTGTCAGGCTGCTCATCCTGGTGTCTTACTCTGTTTGCCTTGAGCATCTCAGTTGTTGATCTCACCACTAGCCAAGTTCAAATCCCTTAGATTTGAGTGCCAAGGGGGTGTGCTGGCTGGCTCTAGACACACGGCTGTAGGGACCCTCAAGACACATGTTTCTCACTCAGCACCCACGTCAGACACTCTGCTGAGAACAGTGGTGGTGCCATGTTGTCTATTCAAAGAGCCTCAGATTCTCAGAGTTCCCTTGGCGCCACATAGCCTTGAGGACTGAGGTTTGGCACCCATGACAGGCCACAGGCTGGGCTCTGAGCCTCAGGTGGTACCCACAAGGCCCAAGAGGAGACTACACACTCCAGAATCCACAACCTCGGTTGATGCCAGCAGGTAGCTGGGGACACCAGGTGTGAAAGGTCTGAGGAGATCCAGGGGTCACCTTGAGGGAGGTGGGCTCAGGTCCCCTCCCTCTTTCCCTATTACATGACCTATAGGAACACGCTGCATTACTGGAAAGCCCACCCCAGCATGGGTGCATCCTCACAGGGACCTCCCCTGGAGAGTCTCCTCTCCCCAATAATTGTTACTGCCTTTGCAACTTGGGGAGGGGCCTTGTATACCTTGTAAGTTCTAGAAGTTTCCTGAGCCTGTGAGCCCCGTCTTTCCTCCAGGAGGGAAGGTCTCAGTGCAAAGGGAATCCCCCACAATACCTCAGTGAGCTCCCGGGTGCAGCCAGCAGCCTCTGGGAGGGAAGGGAAGGGAAGCAGAGGCTGTTCAGACCCTTGTCTACAGGGACAGCTCTCAACAGTGACAAGTTTATATTTCTTGCTCTTTAGAGGGAAGATGGCTAGGAAACCTCATCTCAAAATACAAGGTGGACCTCCAAACGCTCACCAACCTAGCGATATTTGTCTCAATTGACCAATAATAATCTCACTCTCTGCTGGAGACAGAAATCCACCAGAACCGAGGACAACTGAACTCCACCAAATGGATATGAGTTGATGAGGGCACCCAAGCAGGAGATGAACCACCTCACACCCACCATTTAGGGAAGTGGGATGACAAGCGAAAGAGCTACTCCCATAGCAAGGCAGATAACCTGGGGAAGGACAATGGAGAGAGGCACCAAGGGGGCCCAAACTTGTCCAAAACACAAATTTACAGACTCTTAAAAACCTAATGACTATGCAAAATATAAACTCACCCACTATGACTCAGGGAAATTTGTGGAAGAGGGGGCGGAAAGAATGTAAGAGTCTTGGGGGGGGAGAATACTTAATGCATAAAAGGGAATGTCATCTTGGTTTCAATGGCTTTATCTAATAGCATGATATTTAGCATATTGTGCTAATATAATTCATTTTATTTTTATTTTTTTCTGTGTGTTTTGTTTTATTTATTTTTCATTTTTATTATTTTTTGTTTTGTTTTTCAAGGTAGGGTCTCGCTCTGTGTTAATATAATTTTAAGTCAATAAAATGTTTAAAAAAAAAACCAAGGTGGAGAGCTAATAAGGAAGACACCTGACATCAAGCCCTGGCCTCCACACACACGCACGCGCACATACACACACATGCACACACACGCACACACACATACACACATGCACACAAACACATACACACACACAAATAAAATAAAAATAATGGCAAGTTATGGGGAAAGGGTAACCCTTGCTGAGAACTGGCTCTCATTTTTTCGTTCACTTGTTCATTTAACAACATTTATTGTGTCCTTTCTGGCTCTGAACAGAAGAAAAGCTGCATTGAAGGAATATATAATTCTATCAAATACAAGATGAAAAAAAATCCTCATATTTTTTCGCATCACTTCGTAGCTTAAAACAATCCCATTCTATTTTTCCCCTTCTTGAAATGACACTTTGGTCTGTATTTTAAGTGGATTGACTTCCAGAGGCCTCGAGAGACACAAGTCACCCTGCTTCTTTCTGCCGAAGTCCCAGAGCACTTTAGAGACTCAGACGCCTCAACTGCCTGTCAACCCTTCTCATCCTCTAAGGTGACAGAGCAGGGTGGCTGCCCTGGGGCCGCTTCTCTAACTTGGCTTATTGAGGGGAGATTCCAAGTTACCTATCCTATGAGCATCCTCGCTGGGAGAGAGTTCTTGTCTCACTTCAATTTCTTTCTTTCTTTCTTCTTTCTCTTTTTTCCCTTCCTTCCTTCCTCCCTCCCTCCCTCCGTTTCTTTCTCTTTCTTTCTTCCTTCCTTCTTTCTTTCCTTCCTTTCTTCCTTTCTTCCTTCCTTTCTTTCTTTCTTTCTTTCTTTCTTTCTTTCTTCCTTCCTTCCTTCCTTCCTTCCTTCCTTCCTTCCTTTCTTTCTTTCTTTCTTTCTTTCTTTCTTTCTTTCTTTCTTTCTTTCTTTCTTTCTTTCTTTCTTTCTTTCTTTCTTTCTTTCTTTCTTTCTTTCTTTCTTTCTTTCTTTCTTTCTTTCTTTCTTTCCCTTTTTGTCTCTAACCCTTCTGTCTATTCCCATCCCCTAGGCACCCACTTCAATGTGTCTGATAAAATCTGGTCAATATGTTTTTATGTAGAACGTGCACTGTGTTTTGAGTTGTAACTAGGGTGGGCTGTTTAGTGGGTGGTAACAAGGGGCTCTGTGGTACCACCTTCATCATATTACCAGTTTACCACAGAAAAATAAACCTCTTCCTTTGGTCTATTGTAATTTTTTGACATCTCATTTTTTACCCTTGAAAAATCTTTCAGGTTCTATTTTTTGTGTTTGACATATATAAAATAACATAATATAAAATCACAGGTTCAAAGTCCTAAATTGACGTTCCAAGGCCATGTATCATGTAGATTAAAAAGCATCGTCTCTACAACACAGAGAGCCCGGCTCAAATCCTGCCCCTGCCACTCAACCCCCTTGTGACCTCGTATAATATAGCATTTTCCTGTTGTCGCTGAAACAAATTACCACATTTGCTGGCTAAAAATGACACAGGTCTCATTTCACAGTTCTGGAGGCCGCGCGTCTAATGCTTGTTGACAGGGATCTGCTCCCTGCAGAAGTTCTAGGAGAGAACTCTATTCTTTGCCTCTTCCAGATTCCAAAGATGGTCCCATGTCCCCAAGGTTCTCCAACCTCCAACGGCAGCGCCAGGGACCAAGATTTCAGTCCATGAGCCTGTGGGGGATATTTCATGGCAGAGTCCAAGATGTCCTAGCTATGGCCTCGGGCAGTGTTTGAATCTCTCTAGGCCTTGGTTTCTCTTGTTTCCAAAGTGGTGATGAAATTACCCCTACCAGTGGTGTCTATGCAAATCAATGCTTTAATGGGCTAAAAGATTAACCCACTTCCTAACTTGACCACAGCGTAGAAGTTACCTTCTCATTGCTGGGACAAAACACCCAACCAGAAACAGCGGATGGAAGGAAAGGGTTTATTTCAACTTACAATTTTGCGGGGAGGTTTCATTGTGGCAGGGAAAGCATGGCAGAGCCGACGGCGGGGGCGTCACATCTTGTCACAGCAGCAGGGAGGAAACAGCCAGAGTGAGCTAGCTTCCAACACCCCGTGGGCTGGATTAATAAACCTCAAGGCTCACACCCCCAGTGACACACCTCCTCCAGCAAGGCTCCACCTCCCAAAGGCTCTACCAGCTGTGCACTAAATAGGATGTTTAATGACAAGCACGTGAGGCTGTGGGGGACATTTTATATTAAAACCATTACACAGGGTCAGCTATTTCTATCCTATCTGTCTCTAAAATGGGCTGTGATTCTCTGAGGCCCGTAGAGGTTGAGCGATTCATGCTACTACAGTGGTTTGAATGTGAAATGTCTCCCATAAAGTTTTTATTTTTGAACATTTGGTCTCTAGCTGTTGGTGCTGCTGGGAAGGTTGTGGAACCTTTAGGAGGTTGGAGCTTGCTGGAGGAAGTGAGTCACCAGGGGAGGGCCTGAGGTTGTTTTATTTTTAATTTTTAGAATTATTTATTTATTTGTTTATTTATTTTTGCCTTGCCCCACTTGCTGTCTCTCCTTCCACTTTCCTGACTCTGGTAAGACGTGACCCAGGCTTTTCACTCCAGCCTCAGATGCCTTCCCTATTGGGATAAAGCTTCTCCAATAAACTATAAATGATTAAACCTTTTTCCTTCCATAATCTGCTTCTGGTCAGGTATTTGTCTCAACAGTAAGAAAGGAACTGATAAGAGGTATCCTACAGAACTGGGGTAGAGGATCTGAGCTCCCATTCAAACTGCTTCCCGTGGAGAGCAATGCAGCCATCTGGAGATTCTAGGGGCAACGTCAAGGGCAGCATCCTCCTACTGCAGCCTGGACGATGCACAAGAGCCCAGCTGGCTCAGGAAAGTGGGGCCTTACACTACTCTCTGCGCATTCACAACAGGGTTACGAGCCAAGTTCAGCAGCCCTGAGAGACAGGCAGTTTGTTTGTGATGATAAGCTCACCTTTCCAACAAACCAACCCAGCACTTCCAGAGTTTGCCACCGTGGGTGAGGCACTCCTCTCTGAGGGATGATTAGGGGCCAAGCCTCCTTTATAAAAATATCTTTATTTATTTTCAAGCAGAAAGAGAGGGAGGAAGGGAGGGAAGGAGGGAGGGAGGGAGAGAGAGAGAGAGAGAGAGAGAGAGAGAGAGAGAATACCAAGGCCTCTGCCTCTGTAAATGAGTTAGAGAAGCAAGTCTCAGTTTGTGTGTCTGGCTGTATGTGAGTACTGGGGAATTGAACACAGACCAATCAGGCTTTGCACGCAAGTGCCTCTAACCACTTAGCTATCTCTCCAGCCCCCTAATAAAATTCTGACATGCATCATCTCATATTAGCATCTACTTCTCAGAGGACCACATCCTACCCATGTTTTCCGGGATATTTTCTTGGCCTCCTCTCTGCTCATATTCCTGGATCCACCTCCCAGAGAACCAACTTACCCAAGTCTTCATGTCACTGCCATTTTAAAGCAGATGCCACTTGCGAGAATTGCACATATGCCTTGTGCAAACCCCATGGGACAGAATCCCATCACGGAGGAAGGGAGGCTGGGACAGTCATTCTTCTCGGTGACAGCGGGGGAGGGGGTCTAGCCTTCAAAGGCTTTCCAAATCCCTTCAACATCAAGGACCCACTGGCAGGATGTGGAGTCCCTTTGATAAATTTATGCTGATATAAATTAATTAAAATTCTCCCAAACCTAACTTCATATTGTGATTACTGTCTCGGCTCCAATGCAAAACTATAAAGTGAGTTGAGTTGATGCCCTGAGCAGTCTCTAGAGCCATGGCGCCATCTTTCCTTGTCAGACTCCTCCCAGAATTCCAGCTGCCCACCTCGCCATCACGATGCCTCCCTCGCAGCCTTACAGCCCAGTCCTTTCCTCCTGACCGTGAACGTGCCTGTTCCAGGGCTGGGGACATGGCTCAGCGGGTGAAGTGCCAGTCAAGCATGAGGAACTGAGTTCAGACCCCTATACATGCTGGGTGTGGTGGAGCATGCCTGAAATCCCGGCAGAGATAGGCAAGGCCTGGCTCGTTGGCTAGTCTAGCAGAATTGGCGAGCCCTGTCTCCACAAGATTAAAGTGGAGAGCAACTGAGGGTCACCTCAGACTTCCACATGCATGTGTACATGTGGGCACACACACATACACACGTGGGCACACACACAAATGCACCTCCAAGGTGCTGTCCATTACTAAACGGATAGGCTAACCTAACCATGGCAGGTACCAGATGGACACATTGGAGCTCTAACCAGGGCCTGCAATGTTTATACCAGGGACAGAATGCACCTGCCCGGTCACTGTCACTGAGTCCCTGCTAATGACAGGCATAGAGCATCCATCCTGGGCAGAGGTCTAGGCCAAGACAAGAATAAGTTGCCCTGTGGGAAGGGGCATGTGCCCCACTAGCTGGAGCACCCCGAGTTCCGTGGTCTGCTTCCCTGAGGTCTGTCTGTCATTCTGGAAAGCAGCAGGCGCTCCTGAGCCCCACACTGGAGCGCTCACAGAACTTCTACCCGCTGCCGGCAGGGGCTGGCCGGCCCGGCTTCCCTTTATGGTCTACAAATTCGTGACTTTGGCATCGCTGGGGACTTTAAAAAGCAATCCGATTTGGCTGCCATGACAGGCTGCTTGCCTTGCCCTGGAGTAGGCCTGTCCTACGGAGTTCTGAGACAGTCTCTCCATCTTTTAGAGCAGACGACAACCCAGTCCCCAAAGTCCCTCTCTGTAGGGGGCACATTTAGCTCCTTTTATTATCTTTCTACCTGATATGAACAGTCCTGCATCTCTGGTTTCTGTCTGTCCTGACTCAGTGTCTGTGTGTGTGCACACATGCGCACGTATGTGATGTGTGTGCATGCATGTACATGCACATGTATGTGGTGTGTGAGTAGTTCACGTGTGTGCAGATACCCATGTGAGTGCATGTAGAGGCCAGAGGAGGATGCTGGTGTTCTTTCTATTGCCTTCTGCCTTATCTCCTTGAGACAGGGTCTCTCACGGAACCCTTGTCTTCCCCACTCAGTGCTGAGATGTGTGCAGCCACGCTTTTCCTTCAGGAGATCAACCTCAGGTCCTCGTGTTGACACTCTTACCTGCTGAGCCACCTCCTCAGTACTGTCCTGATGTAGTTAATAGCCAAGGCCAAGAGCAACCAGAATGGACACCATGCTTACTTGTTCTCAGCGCCAAGGTCCAGTGCTGGCTATACAGCTGGCACTTAACAAAACTTTTAAATGATGGCTTAGCCCTCAGATTGGTCAGGAGACTGGCTATGGTTTGGATGAATGATCCCCAAAGGTTTGTGTGCTAGGGACATGGTGTGGTCCCTCGGGAGACATTTTGGGGACACGGTGGGAGCCTTGGGAGGTAGTGCCTTGCAAGACGTCATTAGGGTGATGGGACACCAGCCTCTCAATCTCTCTGCCTCCTGGGTCATACACTCCCAACCATTGTTATTGAGAACCCCAAAGCTAGGGGGCTGCCCCTTGGACAGGAACCTCCAGAACCACGTGTGAATAAAACTTTTCTCTCTGTAAACTAATTGCTCCTGGTGTTTCAGTACAGCAGCTTGGAGCTGGCCACTCCAGGATGGGTGACTCTCAAGTTGCCCCAACATGGCAGTCCTTAGTGGGTGGTGTTCCAGAGCTTTCCCTGGGGTGTTACCTAGATGTCAGGCAGGACTGGCAAAGGAAGTCAATGGTTGGTGTCTGTGGGGAAGAACGTACATGTTCCTCTCGCCCAGCACGTTAAGTGTGAAGAAGAAATCCTCGCCTGAAGCTCAGCAGTCACCTCATGTTTGCGACACTGAGAGTAACAACCTAATCCGGGCTTGGGTGGCTTCTGTTCCCTTGGCCTTGGTGAGGTGATTTGCAAACTTTTCACCTGGGAGCAGAGCCACAATACTTCCTGTGGTAAGAGGGGGGCTGCCTCGTATGGAGGTGCGTTCTGACAACTGGACAGACATGGATGTCTGACCCTGACCTTGCCCAGCCTGCTCCTGTGGCCTTAACTGTCCATCTGTTAAATGGTTATGAATCCTGGCAGCCACATGTAGGGTTTAGGAATTAAGTGATGTAATCCGTGTGTGTTAAAATGACAGAGGCTGGTATATAGTAAGTGCTCCATAATCAATATGCCCCTCCCCTTCCGCTTTCTTCCTCTTCCTCCTCCTCCCCCTTTTCTTTCTCCCACTCTTCCTCCTCTTCTTTCTCCTGCTTCTCCTCTTCCTCTTTCAAGAAGGGCCTTAGGTATGGGTTTGGGAAATCTATCCCTTTGCCAAATAAAAATAATACTAGTTGAGATCAACTATTGTCACTCCTCTGGGACCCCGTGTTCTTTGAAAAATTTGTTAGTGGGCAAGCTGGGACAGGGGACGTGGGGTGAGGAAGGGGTAGGAAGGAAGAGGGAAAATGGAGTCGCTGAGGTTTGGTTGGGTTGGGAGGTGGTAAAACCAGCAGGGAGGAGACAGGCGTTACCAGACTTCTCACCTAGTGCCAGCTCTCTGCTGACATAATTAATGAGGTTGTTGTGCCCCAAATGAGGCATCCTGCTACTGTGCAGACCTGTGGAGAGCGCGAGGAAAAGGCAAATGAAAGTTCTGCCAGAAGGGGAGTGGGCTACATCAGTGCCAATCAGGGACCCCTCTGTCTGCTGGACTCCAGCGTGTGGGGCAAGGGCGTGGACAGTAGTGGAGAGTGAGGAAGCAGCTTCAACCATGGGCCCAGAGCTATGAGATGTTTCAGTAGCTTTTAACACTCTGATCTGTTCATGATGTCTGCCCAATTGGTTGGATTCAGCGAATTATGAAAAATTACAATGGAATTTAGCATTCAAGACTTTAATATACATTCCACAGCCTACATAAGAAGTCTTTAAGATATGATCTGTGTGTGTGTGTGTGTGTGTGTGTGTGTGTGTGTGTGTGTGTGTGTGTGTGCATGTTTGCAGGTGCACCTGCACCTGAGTGTGCAGGCCAGAAGTTGAGGTTGGGTGTCAATCACTCTCTCCCTTATTCTTTGAGACAAGGGTCTGCTCACAAAGGCCTTACATCATCAGGGTGAGCCTTGGACCAAGATGGCGCTGGGATGGCTGGGCCCAGGAGTCAGGGCCCTCACCTCTGCTCTCCCTTGCAGGCTTGGCTGAAAACTGGCGTTAGAAGCCTCCTTCCCTCACCACAATGCTTAGCTGTTCTGGAGGGTGGCTAAGCCGCATCTCTGACACCCACCTACCC
Source organism: Zapus hudsonius (assembly GCA_004024765.1). Taxonomy (NCBI): domain Eukaryota; kingdom Metazoa; phylum Chordata; class Mammalia; order Rodentia; family Dipodidae; genus Zapus; species Zapus hudsonius. The sequence goes on along the minus strand of PVHP010002992.1, from coordinate 3,690 downwards.
ACCTCAGCCAGAACCTGGCACAGAGAGTGTCCTGCCAGCATGTGGGGCTTCTGTTTCTCCCTCCTCCATTTCTCAGCCCTTTCTTCTTCTGTCTCCGGTGACCTGCCGGATTTTCAGGTTGGTCGCAACTGTGTGTGTGTCCTGGGAACCATGCAGCAGACAGGGGAAGGCCTTGTCTTTTCTTCCTCTCTGCAGTGTATCTACTTTTCCATTTCACTCTGCCAGCTGCTGTTGGTGAGAACAGAAAACATTAATACCTCTCCGGGACTCCCTTCGAGGTGGGTGTCGTTGCCAGGGGCTCGAGAGAGCGAGCTCATGCACACGTGCAGTGCACCCCTTGTGCCTTGGAGGATGGGCTCACAAATACATGAGGCAGGCCTGGGCACTGTCTCCGCCTCCAGCAGGGTGCCCACCGGTCAATTAGGGTCCAGCAGGTCCACATTCCTGGGGGTTGTAATTGCCATCCTCCTCTCCCATCCAAAAGTGCTCTGCCACCAGGGAGATCTGCAGCCCAGGAGAGCCGAGACCTGCCTGAGCTTCCTCCATGTAAGCACCCTCCACAGCCACTCGGGTGACCCAACAACAGCCCAGATGGTCCAAGCTACTATCTTGGATGTTCAAATGAGGAAGTGAGGTACTGAGAGGTTAAGCAGCCCAGCCATCAGGAGACTGAAGTCAGAGAGTCAGACTCCAGCTTCTCCATCTTCGCCTCACCACTAACTTCAAGGCCGTCTAACTCACCATCATCTCAGCTCATCTCAACCCCAGAGGCACGGAAACATCAAAGTCATTGACTTGGGACACTGCAAAGTGGAATGTCCAATGGCTCTTTGTCAAGCGAAGGGTACCAGTGGCAAGCATCTTTTAAAAAATTTATTTATTTATTTATTTACAAGGAGAGAGAGAGAGAGAGAGAGAGAGAGAGAGAGAGAGAGAGAGAGAGAGAGAGAGAGAAAATGGGCATGCCGGGGCCTCCAGCCTCTGCAAATGAATACCAGATGCATGCACCACTTTGTGCATCTGGCTTTATGTGGAACCAGGGATGTTAGGCTTTGCAGGCAAGCACCTTAACCACTGAGCCATCTCTCCAGCCCACACAGCATCTTTTATATGTAGCAGTGCAAATGCTTTGACAGCACAGCTGACTCTTTGCCTCTGGTTGGTTGATTCATTATTTTCCTGATTGTGAGCTATGGGGTGTGTTAGAAAAATATGGGGAACATAGAAGAAAAGGAGTGTCTCATGATCTCGACCCCCTCTAGAGGCTCTTGAAAGTTGTCCTGGTGTGCTCAGGGAACTATGCGGAAGAGGGGGCGGAAAGATTGTGAGAGCCGTGGTGGGGGAGACTATCCAGAGGCATGGCCAGGAGAACCTGGCTGAACACTAGGCTCTCCATGGTCCCCTGTCACAAGGACTGATCCAGACGACCCATGGAGGAGGTTATGGAGGGGGGAGGGGAGGGCAGTGGGGAATTGGGGATAACAACTCATTGTTTGCCCACTAAATGTTGTAACTCATTATGGACAATAAAGTAAAAAAAAAAAAAAAAAAAAGAAAAGAAAGTTGTCCTGGTGTGTTCTTACGCTTAGTAAGCTGAAGTCATTTATTTATTGCCTCCCCCTTGTTGGCAGTGTGGTGTATGCATATGTGTATGTGTATGTCTATGTCTATGTATATGTATATGCATATGTATGTGTATGTATGTGTATATGTATGAGTATGTGTATGTGTATGTCTACGTATATGCATATGTGTGTATGTGTATATATATGTGTATGTATATGCATAAGCATATGTATATGTATATACAGATGAAGAACCCATGCATCCACAGAGGCCTGAGGACAACATGGGTACCCTCCTCCGTCACTCATCTGCATGTGTCCTTTATACAGAGTCTCTCACTGATTCAGGCTTTGGCCATGTTCATCCAACCCCAGTGATTCTCCAGTCTCTGCTTCTCAGTGGATGGCCGCACTCAACTCTTTCTATGGGAAATCAAACTCAGTCTCAGGCCCTCTTATGCTTGGGCAGGAAGGGGTCTTAACCACCGAGCCATCATTCCAGGCCTATTTATTGTTTTTTATTAAAATATTTTTTATTTATTTGCAAGCAGAGAGAGATAGAGATTAGAATTTGTGTGCCAGGGCCTCCAGCCACTGCAAACAGACTCCAGATGCACGTGCCACTTTGTGTATCTGGATTTATGTGGGCACTGGGGAATCGAACCCTGCTCGTTATGTTTTGCAGGCAAGTGCCTTCACTACTGAGCCATCTCTCCAGTACTATTTATTATTTTTAAAAAGTATTTTTATTTATTTTTTAAGAGAGGGCTGCCTGGCTAGCTCAGTGGGTGGAGCATGAGATTTTTATATTTAAGAGAGAGATGTGAGAAGGAGAGAGAGTAAGCAGAGCTTCCTGCCATTGCAAATGAACCTCAGACACATGTGCCACTTTGTGCATCTGACTTTATGTGGGAACTGAGGAACCAACTGAGCCCTGGCTATCAGACTTTGCAAGCAAACACCTTTAACCACTGAGCCATCTCTCCAGCCCATATGTATTGCTTTTGAGACAGGATCCCTTGTAGCCCAGCCTTGGCCTTGTACTCCTATGTAGCCAAGAATGTTCTTGAACTTCTGATCCACCTCCTAAATGCTGAGATTACAAGTGTGCACCCCCACGCTTGATTTATGCAGTGCTAAAGATCAAACCCAGGGCTCGGTGAATGGCAGACAAGCACTCTACCAGGCGAGCTACATCCTTGGTCCCAAAGTTGAAATTTACTAAGAGAAAGAAAAGCTATCGCAGTGCACATGGTGTCGTAGTCTTTTATCTCAGTGGTCAACCTGAACATTTCCCTTCGTCACCAAATATTCTACAACTGTTCTTAGCATCTGTACAGTACTCCATTGTACAAATTCGCTGTGGTTTAATTAATCGGCAGCCTGGCTTTGTCACATTTCAGTTGCTTCCCAATATTTGCTACTGCAAACGACAAACGGGTACAATGGCCTTGCCAGGTCTAAGAACGGGATGCGGTGAAAGGGGTCTAGATCTCTAGAAAGCTGAGCTTCGCCCACTCATGTCCAAGCAGAAGAAATATACGCATTTCCTTTACCAATTCTGGGAGTCATTGCTCAAGAGACTCCATTGATACGCATGTTACAGCCTTGAAAAGAATGCCTATGCAATGTTGCAATAAGGCAGATTGCAAGAGAGAGACAGCAAGATTGCAGACCCTTGAAACACTTGGGAAATCCCGTTTCTTCACAGGACTGCAAAGGGCATGATAAAATAGGCCCTTTATGGGGGAAAGAACTAGAAAAGTTAATCTCCAAGCCATTTTTCCTAAGGCAGGGAGGCAGCCCATGTCGACCAGATGAGAGAGGAGGTATTCATTGCAGCTTGTGAAGAACCACACTCCCTGACAGCTTTCTCGTTGGCACAGATGCAGGAAGCCAACCTGGACAGTTAGAGGTTTCTGTTAATCTCCTTCTTTCATCCTGTCGGCTCCCCCCCCCCTGCACTCCCCCAGTATCAGCAAGTTGGAGAGACAAATATTTAAAGTCAGCTTGTCACGCCCCGTGAATGACTGATTTTGTGACATTCTGAACAGCTTTGTGTGTTTCGTAAGGAGATCTGCAGAGCCCTTGCTAGCCACTGTCTGCTTCACAAGCCCTATTGGCT
>PVHP010002991.1:0-82833 GCA_004024765.1 Zapus hudsonius | reverse complement strand
GAGTAGGCTCGTCCCTGTGTGTGTGGGTCTCAGTGGACTTTGAGATTCCTGACCTACTCATAGCCAGGGGATTTGGTATGAGATCAGCTTCAAAGTGCCTATTCAGGGTGGCACCTGCAGTCAGGCCAGGGTGTGAGGTCAGTACTAAGTGTGTCTGATTCCCTATTCCAACCAGTGGCAAGTGGAGTTGGACCTACAGTGGGAGCACTCACCAGGGCCCTGGGTGGTCTAGAATACTCCAAACCCTGAGATGCGGAGTAAGATCAATTCCTGAGTTCATACTGTGGTGGTATTTTTGACAGAGTTTCAGATAGACAGTTCTGATTTTGGAATGTTAATTTATGTTATATTTTAGAAATGGGTCAGAAGCACAAACAGGCATTTTATTTTGTGCACATCTAATTCATGCATAACCTGAAGGTTATTTCATAAAGATTTGTGTGCATTGATTGAATTATTATTTCTCTCATTTCTGTGACAAATCCCTACAAAACAATTTAAGCAAGGAAGGTTTTGTTGAGACTCACAGTTCTAGATTAGAATCTCATCAGATAGTGAAGGCATGACAGTAGAAAGTTGTGAGTGCTGGCACATTGAGACTATAGTCAGAGAAAAAGCAGAGATGCATGCTGAATTCAGCTTTCTTTCTCTTTATTCAGTTTAAGATTCCAACCCATGAAATGGTTTTGCCCACAGTTAAGATAGGTCTTCCCATTTCCCTTAAAAAATTTGAAAATTCCCTCTCAGGTTTATTCAGAGATATAACCCCATCTTGATGCTAAACCAAAGTTGTAATCACTATAATGCAAGTATATGTTCTTTTCTCTGGTACAAAAAATTCATCATAGGATATTGTGGATGTAGATAAAACCTCATCCTCTGAGCACAACTGAATCCTATCAATGTTCTTAATGCAACTGTAATTCTAATCTTATGCAATCTTTTAATGCAACTACAATTTTAATCCTACATAATGGTTTTAATGCAAGAATAATTTGATTGTCATTTTGAGATTAAGTGCAGAAATTTTGTCTATTTATGGCAATATATTGCCATTCAAAAGTATATTTTGGAACTTTCAGACTTTGCGTATTCAATCCATAATATGATTAATATAGGAACTGGTAATATTCACCTTGTGTGTTACCCATACCCGCAAATAAATCTAATGAGAGTTGTGATGGTTAAATTTTGTTGTCTACTTGACTTTTTTAGTTATCCTGGGTTGGTCTCTGAGGATGTTTATAGGAAGACAGCCCTCTCAGTAGAGGAGAAGATATAAGGAAACTCAGGGGTGCTAGAAACAAACTTCGTTTCCTGGGAGGCAGTGCAGGAAAAAGGTTGCAAGTAAGGCTACATAAAGAGGGAAAAAAATCTCTCTTCCCCACTCCCCGTTTTGTTGGTGTGTATATAATGTTGGTGACTGATTCATCTCTCTGCTTGGACCTGTGAAAATTATGGAACTTCCCCCGGATCTGTAGCTTCAAAAAATCCTTTCTTCCCATAACTGTGCCTGGTTTGGAGGTTCATCCCTGCAGCATGTGAGCTAACTATGGCCGTTTTGGAACCAGGACCTGAGGTGATATAGCTGAGATAAACCAAACCATGTGGATTTTGGTTTTCTGGAACTTGTGTTCTAGAGGAATGGACATGAATTTGGTACTTGCAACTGAAGAGGTCTTCCAGAGCAGTAATCTATGTTTTATGGACTATTCTGGTGAGAGTTTGAAAATGCTAAGTGCAGAAAGAATTACATTTGGAGGCTTGGCTTATCAGTTTGCTAAGGGGGAGGAGAGATAGAATGCCTGTATCTGTAGCTTCAATAAATTCTTTTCTCCCATAACTCTACCTGGATTGAAGGTTCATCCCATTAGTGTGTGGCTGACTATGACAAAAGTAAACATTTTTATTTCTGTTACATGTACATTTTAATTAAACTTGGAATTTAATGCAATTAGCCTAAGAATATTTGCACGAGTACTGTATAGGCCAAATAACTTTTGAAAATGTACATAGACATGAACATTGCTGCTTTAAGACAAATCTAGCCACTGTGTCAAGCTACTTTTAGATATTTCCTATGTATATCTTCCTAAACACTGTGCCAAAGATCATAAATGAACTATAAACATAAATTTTGAATCATGATGAACACTGTATTATGTGGCATGATAATACTATGCATTTAAATGTTCATTTACAATGTATGACCTACATTTTTACGCAATTTTCATTCATTTTTATTTCAGTGTTTAAATAATATTCCACTTTATCAGCAGCCATGTCTTCAATTAACATCTCTGTTGTTTGATGTAGTGAATGATTAAACATTATACCACCACAGTGCAGGTACTTGAGTATTCATGTCACAAACTATTTATCAGCTATTGAACAAAATTACCTTTGTCAATTATTCACTACTTGCACCTTAATAAAATCCTACTATATTAACTATGATAAAATGTGATTATCCATTCTGCTACTTATCAGTTTTGAAAATTTTCTAATTTTTACTCTTATACATATGCTACTTTGAACAATGTAGCATGTATTCATGATAACATGTGTTCAGAGATTCTATGGGAGTATTATGAGTTGTAATTTCTTTGTTAGATGCTGATTTTTTGTTTTCATAATTGTATTCATACCCATAGGTATATGTCAATTTTTCATTGTTGTGTTGATACATTGCAAGTGTTCCATCAATATTTCTTTCATAGTCAACACTTCCTTAGCAGGAGGAAGTGACACATCTGTATTGACAGAACCAATTGTAATTGCATGCTGCTTACTCACTATTTGACAGAACCCTTGCTTTACATTTCCACTGATTTGGAAGGCATTGTTAACAGAGAGAGAGAGAGAGACAGAGACAGAGACAGAGAGAGAGACAGAGAGAGACAGAGAGACAGAGAGACAGAGAGACAGAGAGACAGAGAGAGAGGTAAACCATAGTGAAGTTTCCATAAATCCAAAAATTCATAGTGTCTAAGTTCCTTTCTTTGGTTTTATGACAGGCCCTTGTTTATATAGGAAGCATATATCCCATATTTGCTCTGAAGAAGAAATAATGAGTAGAAAAAACTAATAGTTATTGTTGTAAGAAATAATATTCTGACTTTATCCAGAAACTTAGTTGACTTCAAAATATTGAAATGTCTCTAGTTAATATAATGTTAAGAATATGAAAAAAATATGCCAGGCACTGTATAACTATATATATATATATATATATATATATATATATATATATATTCCCAAGGAAAGGTCTAGCTCTATGCCTCACTATACTGGAATTCAATATGTTGACTCAAAGTAGCCTCAAAGTCAAGGCAATCCTCCACCACTGCCTCCCAAGTGCTGGTATTGAAGGTATACACCAAGTTATTTACATGATTTTTTAAAAACTATCATTAGTTAATTAATTTTTTCACAAGCAGAAATGGAGAGGAGAGAGACAGAGAGAATGGGTAAGCCAGGTTCTCCAGCCACTTCAAATGAACTCCCGACCCCTATGTGTGCACTGGAGAAGTGTACCCTGATCATTAGGCTTTGTAGGCAAGCGTCTTAACCACTGAACAATCTTTTCAGCCCCTTATTTACATGTTTTGATGATGAAATAGGATGACTATATTTTTTTTCAAATGAAAATATAGGACTTGGACATTTTAAAATATGCTTGTTTAGAACTTTTGCTCATTAAAATGCTCTTTTTATTTTGATGTTAATAATTAACAGTATTGAGTTCATTTAATATGTTAGGCAATGTTTATTAAATAATTAACAAATATCTTTAGCCAGACTTGCCTAGCATTTCCAACCTCAACTGTGTTTCTTCTCTTTGTTTTGTGGTGATTTCTTTGTTTTTGGAGATGAGATAAAGGGATAGTCTTAACTTTAATAAGTTCTCTATTGAATTTATCAATATATCACTTTAAAAGTTAATGTATCTGTGTTTTTGTTGTGTGCTTCCTTTCCAAAATACATTCACCCAAACCACTCATTATTTTCTTATTTTTAAAAAGTATATTGTTTTATCTTCATGACTAAATTTATAATGAATACAAAGTTGCTTATTAATAGTACCACTGGGGATAAAGGATTATTTTTTATCATAAGTATATATTTATGGTCCCAGATTAATTTCCTTTTGAATTGAACAAATCAGGACTGTATAGCTATACCTTTATTTGTATTATATCCTACTATCTTGCTATAAATTCACTTAACACTGTTTTAATTGACATATTGACATCTGTCTGTATATGTCCTTATACTTTCCTTTATTAATATTTGAATCATTACTATTTGTACATGTTTTGATTGTATTAACTTTAGAATAAGCTAAAGCCATTCCAACCAAACATATTAATCTTTATAAATCATTATGACAAACATTGGATCAAATGTGGTGAATTTTGAAGAAGATTCATATTTTTATACAATCGAGTGATTACCTTTAATCACTGAATCTATATTTTATAATATTGAATCTTCCATTTCATATAATTCTCACTGGACTCTATTTGCAATACCCTGGAACATTTGACCTAGACAGTCTAAAAAGAGGAAGAGACCTCTCTTCCAGAAAATCATTTCTTACATGATTTTCTTTACTTACATCCAAATTACTCACTAAATATTTGCATAACATAATTTATTTGGCAATTAGTGATGAGTATACCTATATTACTTCTATCACAGGGATGATAAATTGGAAATAAAGGTACTTGAACAAGTAGAAGAGACATCCATCTATCTCAACAGGAGATAGTCAATAAAGGGACTCTCCCTTCTGTTTTCTCTCCCTTCTGTTTTCCTTCATATCATGTATATTTAAATTGACTATGCTTCATTTAAATTTCATCATTTTATAATTACCGTCTATAAAAAGCAGCTCAAAGAAGCATGCTCAGAGCTTATTATGCATTTGTTGACACATAAAATTCAATTAATGTCAAAGGAATATAATGCAGGCCATGTAGCAAGGCAGAATATTTTTTCATTTTTCATTTTAATGCTTAAGCATTGCACAAGACAAAGGAAACTTAGAGAACCTCTAGAATTGAAATAATTGGATAAAAATAGGAAAAAACAATTGAAGCAACTCTTTAATAAATATATTAATATTTTTAATATTTAATTTAATAGATATTCGAAGGTTCTATGAATTGTTTTAAAAAGTTGTTTTTAATTAAAGTAAACATAGAAGACACCTATTGCAAATTTTCTGTTAGGCTTCTATGTAAGAGAAACAATATACAGCTTGTCTGAGTCTGCTCTATGATACTAAATGATAATTAAATAGGGCAATGATGATGGTTCTCATAGAGTATCTCCATCTTAATAAGGGATGCATGATGCATAGAGAAATAACAAAATAGAGAACACATGGGAGAGAAAATTTATACAACCACTATTTAGAAGGAAAGGCAACATCAGAGCTGAAGGGAACGGATGAGGAATAAATTTCCATCATGACAAGTAAGAGAAAAAAATGGAAACAGTTCATGGCATCTGTAAGTCTGATTGTCTTTTTCTGGATTTGTCTTTCTTGCTATTGTATTACTTCCTAAGTAATTTCTATGTTCACTAGTAAAGTAAAAATTTGAGAAAAATCACAACATTTTGTGTGTGTGTATATTCATAAATGAGTGTGGGCATCGATGTGTCACAGTGTGTATGTGGAGGTTGGAGGACCAGTTTGAGTGTTGGTCCTTGTTTTACACATTGTTTGAGGCAGTGTCTCTCTTCCTCATGGTTGTGTCAGCCAGGCTACCTGGTCCAAGAGCTTCCAGAAGATTCTCCTACTTCCACCTCCCTTCTGTAGGTTCACTTAGATTATAGACATCTACCACAAAGTCTAGCTTTTATGTGTGTACAGGGAATTAGATTATAGACATCTACCACAAAGTCCAGCTTTTATGTGTGTACAGGGAATCCAAACTGAAATAGTCTCCTTACCCAGTAAACACTGTTTCGACTGATTCATCTAAACCACCACTCACCATTTATTTTAAAATTAGCTGAGCCCTAAGAAAACCAACACTGTCATGCCTAAGTGGAAAGTTGAGTCCAAGGTCAATGAAGCAAAAATAAAGGGAAGGTAATCCAGACAAGATCCTCATCTCTTTAGTTTTGAGCCCACATATAAAATTCAGCCTATGCATAGGGAAACAATAGTAATTAATACCTAATTAATCTATATTTTTATTATAAAAGATAATTTGTCTTAGACTGCAAAGAATATTTTCCCCAGAATGCTCTAGAAGAAGAATAATATTAAGGATTAATGTAGAGTGGGTCTTAGAGTGGAAAGCACTTGCCTAGCAGACATAGAGCCCTGGATATCATCATCTGCTCTGGAAAAAAAGGATAAACACACAAAAATCAGACAGTTAATGTGATAATTGTAAAGAGTAAATTTTAATTTTTAATTTTTAAAATTTTATCTTTATTGTCCAAAATTAGATACATTGATTGAGCAAATATTGTGCTTATATTCCCATTCCCCTCCCCATGTCCCCAATCCACTGGGTATTCTCCTCGATGGGCACACTGGAACAATCCATGTGGTAAAGGATTATGGATAGCACAGGAGGCAACAAGGTTGCCCCCGTTTATGAATTGTAGCTGAGGAGAGTAATGTCTCTGGATAATCTCTCCCACCATGGCTCTTAAATCTTTCTGCCCTCTCTTCTGCTACAAACTTTTACAAAAAGAATAGTATTTTAAACATTTTACTATTTTTTTCTTATTTGCTAATACTTGCATTGTTTTTTCTTGTTAATATACTCCTTGTTCTAAAATAATGCTGAAATATTCTCAGTCTAAGATGGAGAATGGCCTTGACATAGGAGTAATTTTTTGTAATAAAAGTCAGTTTTCATTTCTCACATATGAGATACTTGGACGCCTTTATAGCTTTTGTTCCATGCACAATCTGAATAATTATATTCCAGTTACATGCAAAATTCATTTGCATATTTTTTCTTTAATCATTTAAATAATGAGAATTTACTATGCATTTCTAATTTTGAATCTATTTTATGATAAGAAATTATTTTTTGTAAAAATACTAATGAAATATAGGATGTTACAGATAATGTTTTTCTTTTTAGAATGGTAAATAAATGATGGAATCATTCACCTAGACATAAGTCATTTTTGCAGGAGAAATGAAATAAACAATATTAACCATTATAAAGAACTGTCCATAAAATCCTTACTGACTTTGTTAAATTTGTCTCCACAACAGGATAATTCCATTGTAATCAGCAACAGCAAAATTGAAAGTTTTTCTGGAACAATGTTCTCTATTAAAAGATAATTATATATTTGTTCAATAGCATACAACACAGTAAAGATGAAGGAATCATGTGTTATTGACAGATTGCTCTTGAAATCTTAAGTTCCTTCTGTAGGACAAGCAACCAAAGAGATAATTTCAGCCCTGTGTTTGTTTATGGTTTGAGTTTATGGTTTGAATGAACTCACAATCACATTCATTTCTATGGAGAATAAAATCAGATGTGGTTATTAGTTGACACAACTTCCATTTCTGCTTTGATACTTGATGCATAATCCTTAAAATTTTAAATACTTTGTGTTGCATAATTGTTATGGCTGTTTTTGTGTCAATACAAAACTAAATGGGTGAGCAGTGAGCAAGAAGATTGCTTTCCATAATGTGAGCCTCTTCCACATAGATGTGAAAGAACAAGCTTACCTCTTTAAGCAAGAAGAAATTCTCTAGCAGAAAGCCTTTAGACTTCATCTCAATTATTGGTTCTTCATGTCTCCTCGTGGCCAAACTATATGCATATTCAACACTACCTATTTTCATAATGTTGCAATATACTTCTTTTTAATAAAACACCGTTTGATATTTATATATCCCATTCATTCTATTTCTCTCGAATTCTTAGTAATAATATAATAAACATTTTATATTGGCTCTGTGGTAAGTCATCTGTCTTCATGATTAGGGAAGGTATTGAGACTTGAGAACAAACAAACAAACAAAAAATGACTTTACAATCTACAACAGGAGAGTCACAGCTGGATAAAAAAAATCAGTCCTCTAAGCTCCCTTTCAAAGGAGGGAGAACTGATTGGTCAGCATAGCTCTGACTCATTCTAACAGTTAACACCAGTACTGAAAGATCCATAGTCCTCCACAAGGCCCCTAGAGTCCTTTGGAGGGCCATCATTAAACTTCAGAATTACATACATGATTAAATTTTGGCTTCTGACTTGGTCTTAGACACTCAGAGAGAAACATAAAACCAAAAATAAAGAGATGTCTACCAATAATAAACAGAGACAACATACTTTTCCAAAAACAGGAAACAGACAAGGCATTAAAACATGTTGGGCCCCCTCTCTAAGAGTTTTAGATCTATATTAAGAAGAAAAAAACAAAAATGCCTGGTTCATTTACCAGCTTTAAAGCACCAATGGACTAGGGGAGTTTGTCAAGGGCATGATCATTTTTTCAGTTTTTCTTCCATCTATTGTTTAGAAGGTACCCAAAAGACTTTAAATGACACAGCAAAGGGACTCTCGCTTCTTTGTTGTGATGTTAAAATAAAGGTGTCCCTGTTTCCCCCCAGGGGACAGAGAGGAGAGAAACAGGGACAAATTCACAAGATTTGCTCAAACAATGTATAAACTTTTTCATAATAAGGATACTTTAAAAATTATAAAATATTTTTAAATCACATGGGTTAGTCATCTTCATTGTATTCCAGAATGACATATTTGCCATTATCAATGTTAAATTGCCTCAGACTGGTTTCTCTTCAAGATCAGAAAAATTACTTCATTTCATCTGGAAGCAAGAACCAGCTGATAGATGTTAACAGTGAAATTTAACTTACATCTACAGTAATACATGTTAGACATAAGTACTTATGGTAATAGTTGTAGATGTATTAAGTGTCCCACATCTCCATGACCCCCTTCCTTAGGGGCCTTCAAGATTGTAAACAATTTTACATTTAGCCTTTGCAATTTAATTAGACATTGTACCTGTGGGCTTTTACCCTATAAAATATATACAATGTTATGTGATGTTAAAAGTCAGATATATATATATACATATATATTCACTTAAATTTTACCATAAATATATAAAACTTTGCTAATGTTTCATCTGTTTTACAAGAGTTATAGGAACAGGCAAAACCTTGTCAGACAATATTATACTATTTGGAAAACAGTTCTTTGAAAATATTCTTTCCAACATTTTCTTCCAGGACTGTCTTCTTACATTCTACCAATATACTTTCAGGGTCTCTTAGTTAGCTCCACTCTTAGACAGTATTCCCAACTGCCACACCCAATAACACCCCTCAGCACCACTAAATCATATGCCCAGCCCTCTTCTGTACTTTTCATATATTCATATCCAATCAGGACATAATATCTTATACTGATTGATTTCCAAAAAAATAAATTTTTATGACAATGGTGAATTTTTTATAGAAAATTAAGTATAGAGGGCTGGGGAGATTGCTCAGTGGTTAAGGCATTTGCCTCCAGTGCCTGAGGCCCTGGGTTCAATTCCCCAGTACCCACATAAGCCAGACACACAAGGTGGTGGCCCTGGTGTGTGTTCTCTCTCTCTCTATCTCCCTCTCTCTTGTGTGTGCTTGAAAATGAATAAATAAAATATAAAAAAATTAAGAACAGAGAAAAAACAATATTCTAAATCAGATTTTCTTTTTATGTTAATAAAAAACTTAATGCATACATATAATATGTCCTCTGGTTTTCTGACTTTAACACTCCAAAAGGGGGATAGGGAAGGGGGAACCAAAAGAAAATGAACATTCTTCTGAAAATTTTCCTTGAAGTTATTTTTCACTGTTTTTTTCTTTTTTACTTTTTCTTTTGAGGTAGGATCTAAGTAAATTTCTGGGTAGGTTTTGAACTTGGAAACTTCTTCTTGGTTTGTGCAACCCAGTCTAGCTCATCGTTGAACAGTTAACATAAGCTCCTACAACATATATTTCATTGCTATCCAGGATAGTCCAAATGTTACATGACTTCACTCATCAATATCATTTTCCATGTCTGAGTTTCTTAAAAGTAAGGATATTTATATTTCTCATTATAAATGAGATATTTCCCTCCTACAAGTACTTGCTAATAATATGCTGAATGGATGCACATACTTGTTTAGCATTTCCTCATGAAACGCCCTTGATGTCTAGAAATGTAGACATTCAAATTTGAATCTGTACATTGGTAACAAGGGGAAATGAATAAAAATTTGATAATCTCAAAACAAGTAACATTGACTAAAACAAAAATATGTGATGGGTAACTTCATATGTTAACTCGAGTATAGCAACTATTATTCTAGGTGAAGAGTTGACCTACTAGATTGAAACAAGAATATTTACTTTCCTTATTTTCATTAATACCATCCAGTTTTAGTATGACCCAGACAGTCAAACAGGCTAAGCAGAAGGTCTGACCGTAGTGAGCTAATGACATGTCAACTCTGGCTCTCCTTTGCAGTAGAATTTTCATCATCCCTCCTTGGTGATCAGCTCACTATCTGCACATACTGGTACTTCTGTGTCTTCATATTATCGCCTAAGCTGTATCATACTTTGATTCCACAAAATATTCAAGTTCTAGTAACTTGAAGTAAACTTTCAAGGAAGTGGTCCAAGTAGAAGCTTCCTATCATTGAATTCCTTCCACATCCAGTTAATAGCAAAGGAATTTGTTCTCAGCACTTCTGAACCGAGGGCTTTCTAGAAAGAAGAATGAGTTCTGTGGCAAAATTATTTTCAAAAAATCTGAGGTAATTATTTCATTTTCCTCCTTAACTGAAAAGTGTCTATGATATTTACACCCATCACTGTCTATTGTGTGCTCTATTGAAACTTTCTATGAGGGTACTATTGAAAGCAGATTTCTTAATTATAATATACTGGAATATATTTTATTTGCTGATAATTTCTCAATTATGTGTGAGAGCTGTATCATTCAGCCAGAGTAATAAAAACTAACTAAAGTTTTATTTTTATCGAAGGAAGCTAAACTATTACTGAAATATTATATTGCTGAAAAACTTTTAAACTGAGAATATAATGCATGAAACTTTACACTGACATTTATAGCTTATTAATTAACCACAATTTGAAATACAATCAATGTAAGTAAATGAAATGTGACAACCTAGAATATTTCCTTTACTCTAGAAATCAACCTTGACCCAACCAGAATAACTCATTTCCTCTTATCAAAGTTATAATTTTATCCTCTGAAGATTCAGTTTGAAAAAAAGTCATATAAGTTTATTTTTGTCTATTTGCAATTTACATAGAGGCAAGTATTTGTATTCTTGGTATAGATGTTTCAAAGTTAATTGATTTCTCTAGTGCAATTGTCTGAAACGAAGATATTGAGGGGGATACAGGAGATAAAAGGAGACAACACAAATCGCCAGAATGAAGCTAGCTCTCTGAGCATAGGGTACCATTGAGCTCTAGAATGGTTGATACTTTGCTTCCTATCAATAGATGAAATGCACAGTGATGTGGTTCTCCTAGAGTCTCATCCTTAATCAATGAATTAATCCATTTGATGGCTACACAATTGAATGAACTACTATGAGGTGGTAGAAACTGTGGAAGATGGGGCTTCTTTGGAGGAAGTTGGTCTTTGACATTGCCTTGAAAGGGAAATGACCTGTATCTGGTCACTTAGACACTCTGCTTCTTAGGTCCTCTGAAAATGTATAGTCGGCCTGCGTATGCCGACTGTCAAGTTTTACCTCCCCAGTTTCAATATAATGGAACCATCCAAAAATGACTTAATTCTTTGAAATCATTAGGTTATTTAGTCATCTCTTTTGCCATAGTTAGAAAAAAAATGGATTGTTTCATTATGGTATTATTAAAATTGCTATAAATACCCTTATATACATTTATCACTGAACATGCACTTATAGTTCTATTTCTTATAGGAATTTCATACTGTAAATAAAAATTCTGGTTCAGAAACACCTTTATGTCCAATTGGAGCACATAATATCAAAATATTTTTTTCACTGTACTAATAAAAAAGTAATGAAGCAGGCTCATTTCTATTTTTATACATAAAAATTCATATTGCTCAGCAATATTTATTTCCATGGCTATGTCACAAATGTTCTGTCTCAGCATTCTATTGTCTCAGTTTTTGGTTGACATGCTTTAAAGTTACCAAATAACATGGCTTTTCTGCAATTGAAAATGACACAAGAGATACAATTAATTTAAACACACTTTTGCAAAAATAAGAAAAAACATATTCTACTTAGGGAGATTTATGCAGAATTCCAAGTTTTTAGAAACCTGAACTGTATGATTTATATACATTTTGATATTATATGAGTCCATCAAAATCAATTGCTCTTGGAATATACACTATCAATTTTTATAACAGAACACAAATTATGCCAGTGAGATTATTGACTCAAAAGAATTTTTCAATATATGGTTTGTACAATATATTTAATATATATATATATATATAATATATATATATATATATATATATATATATATATATATTTATACATATATGTTAAAACCTTAACAATGTTGTTGGTAAAGCAATTCTCCCTTTGAAATAAGGTTATTTTAACAACTCAATTTCTGTTGGTGTGGGCAGACAAGCATATCGAATATGTCTTGTCAGGATTTGGGTTTTAAAAAATGTTAAATTGAAGTTATAATGCATACCTTTGGTGATTATTCCTAAGCATCTATTATGATAAAAAGTTTAGAATTATTATCATTTAGAATCATGAAATTTATGAGAGGTAAACACTTTGGCCAATCATATTCAAAGCAATTGGCATATAGCACATTCCGCTGAATTGAAGTATTCAACCCTGATGGAAGAAGGGAGGCACTTGAGACTTACGAGTTCAGGTGGGTGAGAGCTGAAATTTAAGAGGTCACATGACCACTCCTCAAGGCTATAGGACTGGTAAACAATTGTTGAAGGATATACTTTGACACATTGTGTAGCAATGGAGACATTGTCTCCTGGAGGGGAGAAGGAAGCCCAGGAAAATTAGGAAGTCAACAAGTCTGGGAGAAAGGTTACAAGACCTTTCCTAGGGTTATTTAAAAGAAAGGTAACTGCTTGGGAAGAGATCAGCCAAAGTGCATACATTTGCCACAGTGTGCTCCAGAGATTCAGATTCCATATCACCTATGCTGGAGTGGGCTTTCCTGAGGCACTTGTCATCCATTCTTCCTGTAAGCAATCCCTCATCCTGCTATGTAAGTACCCCCCCCCAAAAAAAAAACCTCATTGGTTCACCAAAACTTTTTTTGGTGCATTTGCACTTAATTCATCATCTGAGACCTAGATGGGATGAATGGATGTGTTTGTGTCTCCCCAAGGAAAAAATTTCCCACAACAATCAATTAAATGGTGCACATATTTTTCTTGATAAGTACTTAAAATTTTTAAATCCCTCTAAAGCTTGTCAGCTATTAGATTTTAATGACACTGAGTAGATAGGTAATAGATAGTGCACACATGTTTCAAGCTATCTTCATTTAATGAATGAAAAATTAATATATTTGAGCTGACTTTACAAACAAGGAATACCATAACATTTTAAAACTAATTATAACTCGATGAAGGATTGTCTTAAAGGCATAGTTCTGACTTTTTTTTTACATTTCTCATTTTATAGTACTTGAGGAATCATCATTGTCCAATTTACAGTAACTCAGTTTATTTGCAAAGAAATTATTGTCATAAGTGGAGATTAACATTTTTATTTTGGACAGTATATAAAAGAGCTACAGGTTTAGCAATGACTGGATGATCAAATCACATGTCATGTATCTTACCAACCGATCAAATGTGGAAATTATTAATGAGGAAGGTAGGAGAAAGCTTCTTTTAAGCCATTTTATATAGGAAAAAAAACACAAATGGAAAAGGCACATGCCATTCTGTCAGTCTTGGCAAAACAGGAATTTGTGTCTGATCCTGTCTGTCCAAGATGGCTGCCAATGACAATCCCAGCAAGCATTCACTGATACCTCCTCAGCTCAGCCACTCCTGTTTTGAGTCCATGGACTAAGGAGGTCCTTGCTGACACACCTGAGTTTAATGATGATGCTCATCCTGATTGGATGTTGGGCCACTCCCTCCATCTCCTCATTTGCCCTGTGACTTGGTCCGGACACCCAGGTAAATCTGCTTCTCCTTCCCAGCCTGGCGGGGACCAGTGTGAGTGGGACCAGCCTGGTTGGGAACAGGAGAAGTACTTTTTTGGCCTCTGAATTTTTCCTCTTTCCTTCTATCTGTGTCATACTTAGGGGCACCTTCTCAATTTGATTACACATATGACTTAACTTTGATCTCTGAGTCCTTCTGTGATGGTCAGGTGTCTGCAGGGACCACCCCTCCCCTTCCACTCTTCCCCTTGAGTGGGAGGTGTCTAGTTAGAGCTACAACCTAGGTGTTAAAACTGATTGGTCAAATATGAACCAATCAACTGTCTCTCTGACTCACCTGGGGAGGACTTAAATTAACTTCCCTAGAAGAAGCAGGTCTCTTTCACCACATGGCCAGGCTGCAGAAGGATCTCTGAATTTCCAGGAAGTTAAAGCCTTCCCCACTTAGCTAATGCTGAGGTTGGGGGCAGGTTCCAGACTTTTTCCCTCATGAACCTCTCCTTCTCATGATGGGAGCGTCCTGTTATCTTTTCTGTTTCTGCTTATTTAGCTAAACAATATAAATTCTGTTAAACTCTCTGATACTTGTTTCCCCCACACTTGTGGCTGGAAAACTCTGTAACTCCCCATCTTCCCTTAAATAATAAAGACTTCCACTATACCTTACTATCTTGTTGTCTATGATTTTAATTCTTTAACTTTTTAGACAAGAGCTCAGATACTCTTTAAACTTGGGGTTTAAACTTGAATTTTTTACTGGGGGTTATCTAAATTCTAATCCTTCCCCCACACCCCGTATCATAATCCTTATCACTTCACTATTTCTTTATTTATTAATTCACCCTGGTCTTCAATTTGAAGGGGATCTTTTCAATCTTGTACTTTTCCTTCTATATGTGGGTGTCTCTGTGTCATTCCTCTCCCTTTCCAACTGCACAAGGTAAATTCTCCTCTGGCTTCAGTCTTCAATAGTATCTTCCATCATGTTAATTTCCTATAAACAAACCTCATGATTTTGATTTCTCCTAAACAAACTAAAAAAATCATAATTTATACTTCATGAGTACATTTCATAAACTTTTGTTAAATTTAGGATAAAGACCCCAAAATTGGGATGTGATACCCCTCCCAAACAATCATATCAGTAAGAATCCTAATTAGTAATTCTCTCTAATTACTTTACAAGATAATTGTCCAATGACTTCGGGTCTTCAGTAATTGATCAGAAGCTAAGTCAGGAGTCTAATGAAAGTTGTATTGAATTTCTAAACACCAGCTATGACTCAGGATTAATTATTGCCTTTTTCTCTCTCTTTTCCACATGTACATGTCATAAATACATTTTCCAGCAAAAATAATAAAGCTTGTCTGATGCAGGAAACCTTTCCCCTGAAGCAATGTAAATTCATGTCTATTCATCCCAGCTAGGACACAGATGAGAGAACCAAAGTATGTTACACCAAAACCTGTTGTAATATAATAATAAGATTATTGCAGGGTGTGGTGTTGCATATAAGAGCAATGGATGACCCAAAGCAGTTCAACACCACAAAGCCCACCCCAACATAGGTGACTACTTATGGTAGCTTTATCTCGGGAGCTAACAGGACTTGCAGGCAGTTCAATCAGAGATTATCCAAGGCTAGGCATCAGAGCGTCTTTATCTCCAAGCAATGATTTTTCCCTTTCTGTAGGCTTGCAACTCTTTCCATGACTTGTTGACTTCTTCAATCTCCAGAACCTCTTTCTCCCCTTTTCCCCCAAGGAATGTTTCAGTTTCTAATAAGCAAAACCTTGGACAGTGGTTATGTTCAAGTTCCAGATCTTCCAGGTTTGACTTAATGAATTAGAGCCTCTGTCCTCTCTTCAGGAGGGAATATTTCAATTCTAGGGAATCGGGTACACAACAATATCTTAAAGTCATGTAAAAATTGAGAGTTTGAATTATCTTACACATCACCTTGCTAATTAAACATACTGAGTTAATTATAAAATCTTATTTTTAAATGTTTTTAAAAGATTTTATTTATTTTCAAGCAGTTCTCTGCTTGACAGAGAGAGAGAGAGAGAGAGAGAGAGAGAGAGAGAGAGAGAGAGAGAGAGAGAGAGAGAGAGAGAACCAGGGCTACCACCTTGTGGGTCTGGCCCATGTGAGTCCTGGGGAATTGAACCTGGGGCCTTAGGCACTGGAGGCAAGTGCCTTAACCGCTGAGCCATCTCTCCAGCCCTTTTAAATGTTTTTGAAGTTAAATTACTTAATTATTTTGGCAACATTATTTTATATATATAGACAGATGAAACTTCGCCTTCTAGTAAATTAATTTTTAGGAGAGTTTATGTACTAAGAATATAAAACAAGTCACAATGACTCAAAATATTTGAATTTTAATAAAATAATTCAAAATAAGGAAATTATTTCATTCATAGTAAATGCATTTCTTTAGGTTGGTTTTAGTATTTTTTAACAAGTTCTTTTTCTTTATTATGCTATGTCCTTGTGTTCCCTAAAAAGATAGCTTATGACCTCAATTTAATAACTGTAAATGCATTCTAATTTAGAAATTGGGTATTTCCTATAGGTGTCTTTAAGGTAATATGATATATACAATCTTTAATTATTAAGGCTTTTCTAAAAAGAAGAAATTTGACAATGCACACACAGAAAAGGTGAAGAGAGAAGGATAGAACTCCATTTGACCGGTGACACAGAGGGGGATGATGGAGTGTCTAAGAAACACAAAAGAGCTTTAAAACTGTAAGAGGGTTTAATACCTTTTATAACCTCTTGAAAGATAATTAGCCAGACACACCCTTGTTTCTGAACTTCCTATTGCCAGCAATTCCAGAGAATAGAGGTCTGTCATTTAGACTCGATCAGATTGTAATAATTTTCTATGACACTCCTAGGAAATCAGGAAGTTCATTTACAAACTTGTGTCCATATTAGGAACAATATACAAAAGTTAATTTAATTTCCCAAATGATCCAGGGTCAGTGCTCAGCTTGTTTTGTGCCAGCCACTCACATTCTAACTATATATAATGGATGAATATGACCTCATTTGTAAATAAAAATATGAAATCACACAAAAATGTCATACTAAGCATGGCAGAAATGTCTCTACTGAAGATTCACAACAGAGAAGGAGCCTTAAGCCACCAACATTTTACATTTTCATCTCTCATGGTGAAAGATTCTTACTAGTGAATTACTGTTTAAATGTAGCAATGATTTTATGATGAATATCCTTCTTGGTCCAGGTGTTTAGATTATGATTATTCTACTGCATGTCAAGGCCTAGGATTAGTCTCATTTCCACACATTATGTAGCTGTGTAATTAACAGCCACATTAATATAGAAAGCACATGTTAAACTGCATCCATATTAAGTGTGAAATTAAATTTTTATTAAATTCATGGATGGAAAAATGCCAACATTTTAATGGATGAGTAAGTAGAATGTTAGTATTTGAATAAGTGGAAAGAAAATTGGGAAAAAATGCATTTGAAGGAATAATAGTCGAGGAATTTCTAGTATAACGGACAACTTTGAAAACCACTAATCTAGAAAACTTGGGAAACACCTAGCAGGACAAATGCCCAACAAACGCAAACATGCTCAATCACAAGGTCTGCATGTTTTATCAAAGCAGAGATAATGGGAGTAATTAAAGCTAGAGGGAAAGACACTTTGCCAATAGAAAAAAACAAACATTAAAATTATTGCAAATTTCACATTGTAAACAGTATTTGCTAGAAAAGTGTTTGTTGAAAGAAACAAAGTGGTAAAAAATTGGAATTACATGATTATTCTATTGAAATTAAACAGGTAAAAAATTTCAGGCTAAGAAAGCCTACCGAACTTTATTATCAGTAAACTTATTCTGCAATAAATATTGATATTTCAAGGATATATATATATATATATGAATTCCATATACATATGTATATTTGTGTTTACATATAAGAAATATGAACTTAGATTTTGTTTCAAAAAAGGAAAAATATCAGCAAACAAATCAATGAAATTAAAAGTATTTTATATTCAGTCTTTGGTTTAAGAAATAAATGTTTGAGTCAACTGTAAAACACTGAATAGTATAGCACATGCAATTAAAGAAAAGAAATAACTATTATTACAGAATAGCAAAAGTTCATTTGGAATACCTGTTAAATTTATCTGGGTCTGGAAAATAGTAAAGTGCTTACCTTAAAGACATGAGAATCTAAATTCAATCTTCAGTACCCACATGGGCATGGTGGTGTGCACCTATAATCCCACCACTGGGAAAGTGGTCTAAACAACTAATCTAGTCTAATTGTTGAGCTCTTGTCCAATGAGAGACACTGCAAGAAGAAGTGGATGGTGTTTCTGAAGTTATCTTCTTGACTTCACACATATGCAAATGGGCACATGCAAGCACACACTTGTACCTAGACATATGGGTGTCCATACACTCATGAATACATACCACATATGCCAAATATTTCTGAATTACATATAAAGAAATACAGTGCAAGTGCAACTAAATTGGATTAGTTTAAAATGGTCATCGTAAACAGCATGACAACAGAAAGTCGTTTTAACAATGAAGTTATTAACCCTGGGCATCTATCTTCCGCATCAGCAATGTAGAAGAAAGAATATTATACATTTGTGGTAACACTGGTGCAGAGTGAGTTTCTGTTCCAAAATTCAAAATAAATATAAATAATCAATATGCTAAAAAGAAGTTTAACTATGTAGCATATTATATGTTCAAGTAAAACAAAAAATAGAAAAACACACACACACACACACACACACACACACACACACACACACATGAGGGAGAGAGAAAACAAGAGCAATTAGGAGAGTCCCAGGAGAGATGGTGACGTGAAGCTGCCTCTGTGTGACCAGGTGAAGCGGAGTCTGAGTGAAAAGAATGGTTCTGCCCATGAGAGAAACAGCTGAAGAAATAAAGAAATAAGTTCAGGTGAGGTTTACAAATCCTCCGCAGCTAGGTGTGGAACCAGCTGAAGCTTGGTGCAATGGTCCCGAGTCACAGCCAGGAGTTGCTGTCCCCTCAACATCTGCACCATAAAAACAGGTGAGGAGACACAAAGAGAGACTGGATAGATCACTAGTGGAGAGAAAGACAAATCAGTACCGGCTATGGAGACTGGCAGAAGTCAAGCAGGAGAGCCTGAATCTGAGATTCTTCCAGTGCCATGGAGGAGTGCTAGCACCTCTCTCTGGTTAAGTGACAACAGAGGAGAGTGAGAAATTTGCTGAATATGATACACATGTGCAAAGAAGTATGGATACCCTCTGGAAAAAAATCTTTGGGGAATTGTCAAAAAAACTAACAAACAAAATATCCAAAATCCACCTATAAAGAAACCCCCCCAGAGCAACTGATGTCAACATCAGCAGGTGAAACTTACAACCTCACTACTCCCCCTGACAGAAGCCCAGCCCACTACATCCACCAGGAAATAAACTACCAGGCAGGCAAGAAAGTATGAAACTGGAAAATTCCTGCAGAAAGTGTATTCCCACACAGAAATTCCCATCAGCAGGAGAAAGAAATCTATGGAACGTGTCTGAATTGAAGTGGTTACTTGTCCTCAATTCACGTGGAGAAACCACTGCAAAAGACAACGAAGGAAGAGGAGACAATTCCATCCATGCCCACAATAAGGAGATGCTCACTGATGCCATCATTTCTTTTGTTTCATTTTATTTCTTATACTTGCCAAGGATATTTTTTTTTATTTTTCTAAGTTATGCATTTTCACTTCAAGTGTTCACTTCTCCTGTCTTAACCTGTGTCTTGCTTGAACAAGGTTTTATGACTGCTCTGTCTTTTTCTGCACCTATTCTGCGTTTTGATATTAATTCTGATTACTCTAAAATATAATTATCTCTAATTCATATTTTACTTTCTGTTTCCCTTCCCTTGTCCTTCGCTATTTGCTTATTTTTATATTGCCCTTTGTTGTAATAAAATGATAACCCTGCTTTTGTATCAGTAACCTAAAGTTGCTATCTCCAAACATTGCTAAGGACTCAGCTAAAGTTCCCAACAATCTTCCTCTGAAAGGTAACTGTGGAGTCTGCTATAAAGCCATTGTACTTATAATGGAAATCAGATTTGTCCATAAATTATAGTATGCATAATAAACTTGAGTGAAGACAATTTACCACAAAGACTCAAAACAATAAAAATAGTAGGAAATGATAAAAATAAATATTGGAGGACATATTTATTTCAAGTATGTCAGAGTCAAAAAGAAAGAAACAAAAATAGATAAAATAATGTCCTCAAAACCCTCCACAAGCTTAGGACTCCATAGATCAGAAACCAAAGGTAATTAGAAAGCTGAAACGACAGAATATGTCCGCATCCTACTTTTATAATGGACCGATGATGGCCTGGAGGAATCAAATAAAAGAAATGAAGGAAGTAAAGAAATTAATTGAGAATCCAGATAAGTAAGAAAGCAAATTAGATGAAATTCTCAGCACTGTGCGGAGAAATTAAGGAACATGGAGGAAATTTTCAGCAAGGGAATGGAGACTCTGTAAAAGATCCACAGTTAAATGTGAAAATGAGGCCACTAGATGAGATAATTCAAAGGACATAGGCTGTGTGAACACATGATTTAAGAAACAAAATGAGATTAACTGGAAGAGGAAATAGTGCTGGCCTAGGGATTTTTACAAGAAATCATATACCTTCCATTTATGACACTACAATTATATAATCTTACTTCAGTAACTTACATTCTCACATGATAGTCTAAGATCAATATTACTCTGAGCCTTATCCAACCTAAACATTTTTATTTTTAATTTCATATCTTGTGGCTATCTTTGTCTATAAACTACACAAAGTGAGGAAAAGGAAACTTGTAAGGGAGTAAAAGTGAAGGAGAAGACTGCAGCTTTGCAGTTTCCTTTTTATGAAAACAAAGAAAAATAATGTAACTTTTCTTCAATGAATTATATATGTCAATGTGTGTAGTATATATATGAATACATGCATACATATACATATATATGGTATATGTGTAACTACATATGTGTCTATCATGTATATGCACAGGTAGAGTTTTCTTTCTTGTTACAAGCATACACAAACCCAATCATGACAAATATCAGGTGTGACACCATTGATGTCCCAGTCAAAGGCCATTACAGATCACATTGTTCTTTCTTCCACTTCCCACAGCCAGTGGACTCTGTTACAGTGAGGAAGAAAGGGACAATCTTCATACATGTGAACAACTAACAAATTGTTCAGTGGCCCAAGAGAGGTGGCCACTGTCTTCAATTTGCTTTGCCTTTAAGCACAGACATCCTGCAGTGCATCCAAAATGCACTAAGTGGGAGTGTGGGAGATGTTTTCTTTTGTTATTCACTGAACTAGTCAGCATGCTTTCTCTATTTCTGTCTCTCTGCTGACCTATCCTCCTCTCATTGCTTATCTCCTTCCTCTCTCTCTCTCTGTCTCATATGTGCCAATATTGATAGGTAATCACAATCTGTATGCTATAGTGTCTCTAGTATTCCAGGGAGGGGGAAATATTTGGAAAGTATAATTGTACATATTGGAGAAATCATCTCCTTATTAGATACTAGGACCTGTAGACAAGCAGAGCTCAGCCTTCTAGCAGTTTGTCACAAATCTATACACAATAAATCACTAATTTAATCCAGACAGGCAGATCACATATTGCAGAAAACACTATGGCTTGCCTTTTGTTTCTCTGCCTTCTTTCATTGAAATCCAGTCTTTACCCATTTCAAATATTTTTGGGGAACTATCTATGTTAAATAAACATCACTAGATTCACGTTAGCCCATGCTAATGATAGATTATTTGCATTATAATCAGGCATTCTACTCAAAACTCAGCCTGTCATATTTTTAGATTATTTGAAACTTTAAATGCTATTCCTTTAATTTAAAAGTTAGAGTATAATACTCTCATTAAATTAACATAAAATCAAAATTGTGTTCAAATGTGAAAATTATCAGTGTTTACTGAAAGAATAGGTAAATTACACTTAGGTTAGATGCATCCTGAATCATGAGATTCCTATCGCTTCCTTTGTTTGGCCCCACAGTGTTTTCTGAGGATGAAGGGAAGCATGATGAAGATGCGTTGTCAACCTTGGGAAAGGGGCACACAGTAAGCAATGAGCATGGTCCTTTGAGGTGACGAAGTTATGCTGTGAAATGGACCATTTATTTACCTGCAGATTTTGAGAAAATAAATTCCTTTATCAGCATTTTTTCCTTAAGCAGCCAAGAGCTAAAATCACAAAAGTTTGTAAGTCCATCATAATAGATCTCATCTGGCTGCTTGGGGCTCTGGAGAACAGATAGAAAATAAGTATCTCTCCTCTTCAGAGTGGTACAAAGTACATATTCCTTATTACTTTACAGGAGGTGCTCTCCATGTTTGGCTGATCTCGGATCAGATACCTTCATCATATAAACAAATTTAAGGAAATTAAGAAATTTCAATTTTAATATCAGCTTTTGGACGACTTTTTCACATTATCATTTCATTTCTAATTAATCTATCATTTATTGAGAAAAAGGTCTTCACTAGAGTGTTTAATAATTAGCATAGTAGAGTATAACTGTAGCCTCTTGTGGGCCTTACTTGATGAAACATTGTATCCAGTAGTACAGGCCCCTGAAGATCAAAGCAGCATTCTGGCGTCTATGGCAGGTATACACTCTACTTTGTGAATTACTTCCATGTTACCTTTATTTTTTAGCACTATCATTTAGGATTTGCATGTGGAAAATACTAACAATTTCATCCCCTCATCCCACTCGGTGTGTGTGGTGTAAGAATGATATATGTCTGGGGGTGTGGTGTGTGTGATTTCATGTGTGTATGGACACTGTTGCTCATGTGAAGGTCAGAGGACAAATTTGGTGTTGGTCATTGCCTTCCACCTCACTGGAGGCAGGGACCCTTCCGGTTCACTGCCACATGAAAGGCAGCTTGTGAGCTTCCAGACAGTTATCCTGTCTGATGCTCTTCACGTCACACACACTGGGATTATAGACTTTAGCAAAACAACATTTGGCTTTAAACGGGTTCTCAGAATCTGAACTCAGTCACTCAATTTTGCAGAGCAAGCTCTTTATTCCCTGAACTATCTTTCAACACCTGAATTTATTTAAAAAATTATTTAAATAATTAAAATTATGAACACATTGTACATATGGTGAATGTGGTGGCATGCATCCATTGTTTCAACTTTTTGGAGGTCAAGAGTATAAGCTACAGTATGAGACCCTATCCTTGAAGAGGTAGAAAATACACAAGAAAATACTGGGTTATTAGTAGGGAAATACAATTTCAATCTGGTCAAATATATTCAGTTCTTCAAACATTTATCCGGTCTTTATTGTGAAACATTCAAAATTCTTTCTTCTTTTTAAAATGAAATGAACCTTATTGGTTTCTTAAGTTGACTATATTATGACTAGTAACCTAGGGCTTCTTTTTATATAAAAAACAAATCTGCCTATCAACCTTATCTTGTTCTTATCTCTCATTCGACTGATTCCAGGCCCTCTCACTTCCCAACTTCTTTGCAATAATTTTCTTTTCATTCCATGTATGAGAAATTATGCACATCTCTCTCTACTTCATTAATTTCAATATAATGATCTCTAATTTTCTTTGGTTATCACAAATGACAGCATTTACTTTTTTTAAAAAAATAAGAAATGAACATGTACCGTCTATGTTTTATCCATTCATCAATTTCCACACACTGTACTTTACTTTCTCAGTTTTCATGAAGAGTACTGCTATGACCATAGGAATGTAGGTATATAGTGAATATATTGAGTTCACTTATTCTAAATACATATTCAGGAATATTATTGTTTGGTAATGTAGAAATTGTGCGGGGTTTTTTTGTAATTTTTAAATGACTTTCAAATTTTTACAATTATGTTACTAATTTATATTTGCATAAAAAGTAAGGATTCTCTTTTATAGTTGTCTTCACCCCACATGACATTTTTAATTGTCTTTTTTAAATTGATTCACTTGGCACCCATAAATGCATTATTTTTTTAAATAAATTATATCTTTATTATCCATATTTACATACACTCAATGAGCAAATAATGTGTTGGTATCCCCAATTCCCTGGTTTCCCTCTTCCCTGTCCCCAATCAGCTGGATATCCTCCTCCTTGGGCAGTCTGGATCAGTCCATGGGGTAGGGGATTATGGAGAGTGTGATAGTTAGGTATGGTTGTCAACTTGATCTTTTTAATTATCTTGGGTGGGTCTCTGAGGATGGTTTACAGGAAGGCAGCCTCTCAGTAGTGGGCAAGATATAAAGAAGCTCAAAAAAGGTGGAACTAAACATCCTTTCCTGTGTGGGCAGTATAGGAAGGAAATTCCAGAGAATTGGGAAGCATTTAAGTCTGGGGAAGGGTTAAAGGCCCTACCCTAAGGCTTATATAAAGGGGAAGAAATTCTCTCCTTGCCCTCCTACCTGTTCCCTGTTCTGTGTGTATGGTATAGGTGATGGGTTTTTCTCTCTGCTCAGACCTGTGAAAGAGGACTAGCCTCTTTCACTTTTATGGGACTTCCCCTGGATCTGTAGCTTGAATAAATCATTTCCTCCCATTAACTGTGCCTGGTTTGGAGATTCATCCCAGTGGTGTGTGGCTGACTGCAACAGAGAGCCTGGGAGTTGACCCAGTTCCACCCCTTTTGTATGTTGTTACTGAGGGGGGTCATGTCTCTGGACATTCTCCTCAACCATGTCTCTTAAAATCTTTCTGCCCCCTCTTCCGCTCAGTTCCCTGAGTCATGGTGGGTGAATATTAATGCTGCTTTATTGTTGAGCTCTTAGTGGTCTCTGTACTTCTGCTTTAGGTTGTGTTGAAAATTGTTGGTTTCTGTCTTGCTGCCTTATCTTGGGCTGACTGATTGACTGTGGTTATGAGTCTCTTGCTAATCCACCATTCTATGTGGGTTTCCATATGGATCCTCCACAGTAAGTCCACCCTAGAAGAAAAAATAGGAGGGACTCTCTATTAAATAGGTGTAAGGAAAAATTTACTGAGCAAATCTCCAGTAGCCAAGGAATTACAACAGTCTCTTAACCAATGGGACCTCATCAGGCTCAAAAGCTTCTATACATACAAAAATACCATACTTAGAGCCAATAGACCTCCATCAAACTGGGAGATGATTTTTGCCAGGTATAACTCAGACAGAGGCCTAATTTCCAGAATTTACAGAAAACTCAAAATAATAAATAATAAAAAATCAAATTGCCCTCTCACAAAATGGGGTGCTGATCTCAACAGAGAATTCACAGAGGAGGAAACACAAATACCCTTTACTCACTTAAGAAAGTGCTCAACATCCTTAAGCATCAGGGAAATGCAAATCACAACTACAATGAGATTCCACATTACTCCAGTCAGACTGTCAATCATAAAGAAAACCAACAACATAGGTGCTGTTGAGGATGCGGGAAAAAGGAACCCTCATTCTCTGCTGGTGAGATTACAAACTTGTTCAACAGCTATGGAAAGCAGTGGAGAGACTCCTGAACATAGACAAGGAATGAAAGGAATAAGAGTAACTGGTCAATGAAGATTTGAAGTAAAAAATTAAACTAAATAAAAATTTTAAAAATTAAACATAAAATATAGTATATTGGCTAATGTGACCCCACTTTAAAATTAAATCTCTCTCTTCATCTTCCCCTTCTCTCTCATTCTTCATTCTCTTTGTGTAAACAGCTTTTAATTCCAATGTTATCAACTCTCTGTTATTTTCAATTGATCTCCATTAACTTGAGTCACAATACCTAAACAAGTAATATGACTTGGTGTTGTGGTCAGCTTTCTAGTTGCTGCGCAGAAAGAACCCAAACAAAAGTGGCTTATAGAGGAATGGGTTTATTTGGCTTACGGACTTGAGAGGAGACTCCATCCAGGCAGAGAAAACGATGGCATGAGCAGAGGGCTGGACATCACCTCTGCCACAGCACTGCAAACAGCGGCAGGAAGGTGTGCCAAATACTGGCGAAGGGAAGCTGCCTTATAATCCCCATAAGCCCACCCCCAACAACACAGCTTCATCGAGGTTGTAAAACCCAAACTGCCATCAGCTGAGGATTGATCTATCAGAACACATTCATTTGTTTGTGGGGGACACCTGGATCAAACCGTGACACTTGGCAATGTGAATTAACATTTTATGAGGAAAGATTCTGCCACTTATCTCTGGTAAAAATAAAATTAATCAAATCACCAAACTTTAAATTATGGATTAACAAATGACTATATTTATCTGTAACAATAACAAAAAAAAAAGAACCACTGTTCTTTATCCCATGGCTTTCCATAAACATAAAACAAAGCTACCAAAAGAAACTTAATAGCCAGGCATGGTGGCACATACCAATAATGCCAGTACTCAGGGAACTGAGGCAAAACAGCAAAACAGTCTGAAGTCTGGGCTTCTGGGCTGTTAAGACAAAAATCTTGCCTTTAAAAAAAAGCATAAAATTGAGCAAAAGAAGGGATGGAGAAAAATGTAAGAAAAATTAGACATCTTTTTCTCATTGGAATTCAAAAGCTGGGTAGACTCATATTCATGGCTCCACTGGCCCAAGGAAGTCTATTACGCTATTACACAGCCTCATGCTGTGCATGGGAGGATCATCATTCAAAACTACTCTGTGATTTCTCCTGGGTACCATTAAGCTTCATCCTTCCTACCAACCTTTATTTCTGGCTTCTTGGAAATGTTGCTGCTTCACAGATTTGCAGCCTTTCTAATTTCTATCCCCTGTTTCCTGCTAGATCCCAGAGTCTTCAGGGAGTTTCTTTTCTATCTGCTTCTCTTCTCCAGCGGAAATAGAAGATCTTGAATTACTGACCTCTTCACTCCTAAATGAAGTTCACTCATTTCAAGTACCGACAGTGATAAACTCCAAAGTATTATGGCACAAAATGCAAAGCCTAAATAATATCCGAAGTTGTTTAAGTCTCTTAATAACATTATGTCAGAATTTCTCTCCCTTAGGACACCAAGCAGCTAGAACCGAAAACAAAATGGTGTTTAAAAGAATCATCAAAATGAATTCAAAAGTATATTGCAAATGAAAGATAAATGCTGACGGATTATGTTATCCAAATCTCGAATGTCATGCAATTTTTTCTGTCGCACTGACAAAAGGTTAGTCAGGGGAAAAAATGATACTGATGATTGATTTGTTTGTTTTTTGTCACTTGTCTCAATGACATAGTAAAGCCACATCATTTCCCCTGAAGGACAGCTTCCAGACTTGTTTTATTGTGACTACCACGATGTGTCCTTAGTGACACCAAAGCATTGCATGTGAATATTAAAATATATAATCAACAAAATAAGTAAAGTTGAAAACTGACAACAGCCCTGAGTGTTTCTTGAAATATTGCCAAGATGAACATAGCACATCTTACATACATGCGTAACTGTTGTTAACTGAATGAAACTGGAAGAATGGATAATTGATAAGTCAAGATATATTCATAGTATTCATTTATTGCTTTAATGTCCAGTAAACATTTCATATTATACATACACAATCATAATATTGTCCACTAACTTTATGGTATTAATTTCTTGGTCATTGACATCAGGCAATAAGTTCCATGTAATGATTTATATATTAGACTTTTACATATAAATATTCATATTACAGTGAGTGTGCCTTGTTTATAGAATTGAGATTATTTTACCAACCT
Source organism: Zapus hudsonius (assembly GCA_004024765.1). Lineage (NCBI taxonomy): Eukaryota > Metazoa > Chordata > Mammalia > Rodentia > Dipodidae > Zapus > Zapus hudsonius. The sequence goes on along the minus strand of PVHP010002991.1, from coordinate 54,829 downwards.
TTATGATCTTGAGCAGGGGCATAAGGGATGAGTTTAGGAATAAGAATCTATAAAGGAGAATTGGTGTCATACATGTTGGAGGACATAGGCCCTAGCAAGGAACCGACCACTGTTGCTTGGTTAAAGAGATACATTGTACTAATCCTTTTAAATATATATGTTTATGCACACAAAGCAGTGCTTTCCTTACCTTTGGTTAGAGAAGCTTCCCTTTGTAGTTGGTGGTGACTATTGAGGTGACTCAAACCTTGTCAAAGTTCTGAAAATACACCAGTGTGGTGCGTTCAGTGCTAAATGAGACATCTATAATACTCCCTTCAAGATTCATGGACCATGTCGGAAGAAAGGGCAGAAAGGATGTAAGAGCTGGAGGATAGGGAGAATGATCTGGAACACTGTCTTCTAGATATGAAGTGACCATTGGGTTTATGATCCCGTAGTAAATGTCATTAACTGCACATGACCTACGTGAAATTAGTCCCATCATGCAAGGTAAAGTGGGGAAATATGAAACAGAAAAGACATTAATCAGAAAAAAAGGAGGAGTTCAGCAAAAGTGTGTTGGAGGGAAGGGACAAGAAAAATCAACAGGAAGGAATTATGATCAAAATACTTTTAATCATGCATACAAATTGCAAGTAACAATATTATAAGATCATTTTGATTTCAGAAAAGATCTCTGGCAAAGTTTATGATCCTTTCCTAGTAAAAAACACATAAGAAACTAGGAAAAAAATAACAGTTCCACATAATTAAGGCTACGTATAACAAACCTTTAGTTAACATTATACTAACTCCTCTTCAATATGTTATTTTGTGTCTTAGCTATCACAATCAGACAAAAGCAGGTATGGGTAGGAAAGGATGAAGTTAAAATGTTACACTTTACAGATGACCTTGTCAGTAGCTTGGGGAAAGAGATACAGCTCTGCACAGTCACATTCGGCCTCCTGAGGAGTTTACCTAATCTTGTCACAAAACAAAATCTATGTATTTAATGAGTAACATCTCCACAAATCAGCAATGAACTTGCCTAAAAGATAGTGATAGAAAAATCCTATTCACAAACAGCCTCAAAAACAAACAGCAAGACCTAGGAATGAATCTAACAATTGAGATAAAAGACTTTATGATGAACTTTTAACACAGGAAATGAACTTGACAAAATGACTCAGTGGTTAAAGAGATGCTTGCTTGAGAATTCTGCTGGCTCTAGTTCAATTCAAAAGCCACCCAGGTTAATTAGCTACAAAACAAAGTGGGTCAAGTGTCTGGTGTCTGTTTGAAGCAGCAAGAGACTCAGGCGTACTCACATGTGCAAATATAAATAAATACCTACCAAAATAAATAACAATTAAAAAATCAAATCATACATTATAGACTAAAAACCTCCCCCCATGCTAATGCAATAATTAATATTATGAAAAGAAGTATGTTATAAAAAATTATCCACTGGTTCACTTCAATCCCTTAAAATTCCAGTTACATTCTTCACAGAAGTAGAGAATTCCTAAAATTTGTGCACATGAAGAACAAAAACCTGAGTAACAAAACTTATGTTAACCAGAGTTATGCTGAAGACATCACCAAACATGATTTCAAATTACACTATTGGACATAGCTGAAGAAAAACAGCTTATACTAACATGGAAACAAATATGTAGACCAAGAGAATATAATAGAAAAGCCAGACATAAACCAAGATGCTACAACAACTTTGAACAATGTGGATAAATGTACACTGGTAATAAAGAAATTTCTTCAAGAAATAGTTCTGGGGAAACTAAATATACTCAATATCCACATTTAAAAAATAAAGTTAGATTTTTGTGTTTCACCATGACCAAAAATCAATTCAAAATGGATTAAAGAACTTAATGAAAGACTTTAAACTCTGGATCCACAAGAGTAAAACATGAAAAACACTGCAAAATGTGTGTTTAAGCAAGGACTTTATGAAAATAATTCCAATAGTATAAGAAATAAAACCCAGAATTGAAAAGTGGGATTACATGAAATATAGATGCCTTTGCATAGCAAATGAAAACAGTGCAGTGTGAAAAGGCAGCATAGAAAAGATGAAATACAAATTTTTACCAATTTTCTTACAATCTCATTCCTCAGAAAGCACCAAACCAGAAGCAACTGATGGAAGGAAAGATTTTTATTGTGTCCTACAGTTTCTGGGGGAAATTTCATGATGGCAGGGAAAAGATAGTAGCAAAGAGGCTGCACATCACTTCCTAGCCAATGCCAAGTGGACAACCTCAGCAGGTGGAAAAGAGCCATAAAAATACATGAGGTTAAGAGAGACAGACACCTAATTCAAACCACCTCATCAGGAACGAAGTTAGGAAGCCTTCAAATTTATGTTCTGAGTAGTTTATGCAAATAAGATTCTCCATACTAAAAAGACATAAAATAGCCAGCTATTTTGAAATTATTATTACCATTGTTATTATTATTCATGTTATTATTATTCATCTATTATTTGTGTGGTATTTGACATAAATTTAAGGTATTGTATGTGCTAGGCTAGTCCTCTACCCCCAAGCAGAATCTTCAATCCCTAACATAATTATCTTATCCTGAGAACTATTCTCCTAAAAAATGTTACAGCTAGAAGAATGATCTCCATACAATTCTTCCAAGGATTTGGGTGATTGACATTGTCTTCCTTCTGATCTCTAAGCAGCAAGAACATTGGCTTTTGGCAAGTACAAATCTATTTCCTTTTGAAGAAACTCAAAAGATTTCAGGCTTTGAGTGCTTCATTGAAATGGCTTTGATTTCTGTCTATACCCTTGTTAGCATTGTAACTTTATTCAATCACTTTCAGTCTTAATGCCCACATAGTTTAAAGATGTAGCTAAGTTCACTTTTTCCATACAAAGGAAAAATAATAAATTATTATTTAAAGCATATTGAAAAAAATAAAATTTAATTTTTGATATTTATTTTATTTTCTATCATGTCATTTTATTCCAATATTCAAGAGTTATTTATCAGATAACAGAGGTGCTTTGCATAGAAAAAAAACAGGTTCAGACAACATAAAAGGGAGTCCATTATATAAGCATCATTATATAGGCACCATCATCTCTACGTGTTGCAAAATAAACCATATAATGGAATATATAAAAGGGTTTCCCATTTATTCTTCCCCAATTATTTTGAATGATCATAAGTGTAATAACATAACAATTTGTATAGTCCTCAATTTTTGATGAATGCAAACATTTTTTTATTTCTCTGTTTATACATTGAGAACAAATAACATTTTTAAAATAATATTTTACTTCACTAAAATGATTTACAATTTACTTTAATGTAAACAAGAACTTTCTCCTACATAACTATAATAGAAAATCACACATAATAATTTTAACATTTATATCATATGTTCATTTGGCTCATGGCCCATATTTCCCCATTATTCCCAATTTCTCTCCCTAGTTTTGTGCACAAGTCATTTGGCTGTCATGACTTGCAAAGTTATTTTCAATATGGTTTTAATAATGTTTGTAATTATTTATTAACATAAATTAAGAAAATTTATGAAGTTCATGTATATAGTCACTTTATTATCAATCATACATTATCTCACAGAAAAAAATTAAAAATTGAAATGTACAATATAAGTTCTCATCAGTTGATTAAGGGATAAATTACGTATGGTACAAGAATGTAATGTGATACTATTCAGCCATAAAGATAATCATATCCTATTGATTTATGTATAGAAAGATAAGTACCACAAGATAGAGGTCAGAGGTAGAATTTAAAAATGTTTATAACACAAAAGTTAAAATAAGAACACTGGTATTCTGAGGCCAGAAATGTAGGCAGAGGTAAGACTGGAAAATATTGAGACATGGGTAAAAATTTTTTATCTCTCAGGGAGTAAGAAGCCCTGGTATTCCATTCACAATAGAGTGAGTAAACATAGCATTAATCCTGTGCATGACACAATGCTAAAAGAAAGGAACTCACATGTTTTCCTATTAAGAAATTATAAACATTTGTGGATATATATGCTTAACTTGATGTAAACATTATAAAATATAGACATATATAAAAACATATTACCCCATTAACAACTTTAATCTTAGAAAACAGCAGGTCAAGCCACACCTGGGGCTTCTTGAGATTTAGCTAGAATAACAAAGAGTGCTAGCCTTCCTTGCAAGGAGCAGAGAACTGAGGCAGAGCTGAACAGTGAGCCTGTGGAAGGAACATCAGGCGTGTTCTGGTTTTGTGATGATAGGAGTGCAGTGATATGGTTACAATATGTAAAGCCTTTTCTGGGCTCATGATTTTAATATTTGGTCCCCAGAACATGCTCATATACATGATGTTCTGGTCATGAAGAAAGTAAAGCTGAGCTGGCAGAAGTAGGTGGCTGGTATAGGTCCTTGGGACTATATTATCTGATCACTTCCTGCCTCATTTAGCATCCTCTCCACTGTTCTGTGAGCTACTCTGCTAGGCTCCATCATACCTTCCCATTGATGGACCGAAACTTCTGAAACCGTGAGCCAAAACAAACCCTGTCTCATCCTTGAGTTTTCAGTTTTCTTGGTTATTTATTTATTTACTTATTTTGTTTTTTAAAGGAAGAGCCTCACTCTAGCCCAGGCTGACCTGGAATTCACTATGTAGTCTCAGGGTGGCCTTAAACCCACAGTGATCCTCCTAACTCTGCTTCCTGAAGCTCCAGTGGTCTCTGAAACACCTTGGGGGTATTTCTTCCACTATCTCAAAAATTAAACTGTACCTCATTTCCTTCTATCCACGTGTATTTCTATATTAATGAACCACTCAGCCACATACTTCGTATTCTCTACCCTGCACTTCACCATATCCACATCATCCTGTTCTGTTTCTCCTACCTTCAAGACAACACTTTGGTTCAAAATTTCACTATATGCCATTAGTGTAAAGAGGCAACAACCTGAATGTATTGATGCTTAGATAATTTCTTCAAATATAAGTTGTGTAGGTTGAATCCTAGTTTCCACTTTCCATAAAACTTTATGACATAGACACAATACAGACATGATTGTTTTTATGATTGCAAAACTTGGATTATCTTTGTTATAACATTTTAAGTCTTTTTCTTCATTTTTTTCCACTGATGAATGGAGTTCAGAGTTTCAGCACCAATTTATGAGCTAGATGAAAGTAACACAAGGTTTTGTAACCCTGATCCACTCATGGCAATGGGAGATGGAGTCTTGAGAATCCTGACCCTCATTTCACAGCTAAACTGGCTTTCCTAAAACAAGGGAGACTTTCCAAATACAAAGTGGAGAAGAGGACTAATATCCCATAATTGTCCTATAACTTCCACATGTATGTGTCATCACACACACACACACACACACACACACACACACACACACACACACATAATCACAAATTTGCTAAGAGATCTACTTAGTGACAAGGAAATCTTAACTGGAGCTGGGATCCAGGGCATAATCCTATGGGGACTAAGAACTCGGGCTCCTAGGGGAAATTCCCACTATCAGAGAGCTACAGAGAGGCTACACCCATTAGGAGCTAGCCAAAATAGCAATGTTGTCTCATTTAACCTATATTGATCTCACTCTCCAATGGAGATTTTGTTTGTATCTTTCAGAAGGCATTGAGAGAGTCAGGAACAACTCAATTCCACCAACATGTCTGACATCTTGGCAGGAGACAAAACCACACCTAATGTTAAGAGGGGGCCCAAATGAAATGGAGGAGAAAGTGACAAGACAAACAGGAGACCAATCACCACAGCAAGTCTGATACCCCATGAAAGGTCAATGGAGACAGATACCAATGATACCCATGACAACCCAGGGCAAAGATCCAGAGATACTTAAGACCTCAACAATAAAGCTTAAAACTCACCCACTATGACTCAGGGAACTGAGCGGAAGAAGAGGTGGAAAGAATGTAAGAGCCATGATGGGGGAGAATATCCAGAGACATTGCTCCCCTCAGCAACAACGCACAAAGGGAGATGAAAAGAAAAAAAAAAAAACTGGCTACCTCTGATGCAGTTCATACCCCCTAACCTATGTACAGATCCAGTATGTGCACTGAGGAAGGACCCCTGTGGGTAGGGGACAGAAAGGAGGGAAACGGGGACACATTCACAAGATTTGCTCGTGTAGTGCATATACATATTCATAATAAAACATTAAATAAAAATAATAAATGAAAATTTAATCAATGTTGTAGTTACTTTTTGTGCTGCTGGGACAAATACCCACCAAGAAACAGCTTTATGAGAGGATAGGGTTTATTTTGGCTTACTGTAACCTGTTGAGCAAGTAATGGCCATCCTCCGGCAAGAGGGGCTGTGAATAGAAGGGGAGAGTCTAAGCCCATGAAAAATTGTTCAGTCCTGCAACTCCCGGTACCAGTCACTGGCTCCTTCCCTCACTGGGCTGTTGACCAAAGTGTCCCATGAGGTCTCCAAAACAAGACAGGATTCTGTAAAAGTTCCTGAATACCCATCCCAGGCCTGAGGTATGACACAGAAAGCCATCTATCAGCATCAAGAGACCCTGCAATGTTCAGAATGGTAAGTTATTTTTAACAGATTTTTTTTCTAAAATAGCTTGACAATTCAGACAAATTCAAATACCTTACTGAATTCAGAGATGTATCAGATTATGTTCAGAACTGGTGTCAAAAAGTCCTTAATGAAAAGAATACTAATGATTATTACTTGGCAAGACTAATTTAGAAGTAGTCTTCTTACATACATTTAGACATGGGTTATGTAGCATATTATACTGATTTTTAGTTTAATAAATATCATTAATTGATTATTGTTTTGTGGCACTCAGTCCTCATGCATGCTAGGCAAAGTTTTAATTTCCATCATTTCATTTTCTTTTACATTTCTTTACATACACATGTTGATTATTTTATATGTGTCCACACACAATTTTTTAAAAATATTTTTCTACATTTTTTTCTTACTTAACATTTCGGCCCATTATAAATAAAGTCCATCCTGTGAATATTATGGAAATGTAAAAACATTGCAGCAATTTTCAGTTGATAGCAAGAGAAAAACTGCATTTTGTTTAATCTGTAAAAGTAGTTCATAGTTGTTGAATTTCATTACGAATTTGAATCACTAGCAAATTATAACTATACCCTTTGACTCTGATACTTGCTTTCATATATTTCTGTCAGAATTTATTCTAACAGCCTTACTGGAAGTTAATTTATCCATCTGTTAATTATATGCTACACATTATTTTGTGGTATTTCTGTTGTTTTTTTGTTTTTATGCAACAATAATTGGTGAGATTTCTTATACTTTCATTTTTTTTCTGAGAGACTTTAAATAGCAGAACAAAACAATAAATGCAACTTAGTTTTCTAGCTGGCTGTCATTCTTTACTGTGTGTTTCTGGATTTACATGTCTTCATTAATTCAATACTTTAGTCCAGATGGTTATGTAATATGGGTTTTGTATACACATTTGTTTTCTCCTTATAATTCATTTTCAAATAATTTATGTTAAAAGGTAGTTTATTGCATTCAAATCGTGTCTAAATATTTTTGAAATATCAAGTTACAAATGGTAATAAGATTAAATAACTTTCTGTCAATCATTGGTAAAATGATTTATAAACTTACAATGCAGAAGTGCTGCTTCCCCCAATATGACATAACAAATTTTTATATAACTGCATTCTATTTTAACTCATTGATTGCAAATAACGGACGTGTTAGTCCTTTAAAATTCACTTTTGAAGTTTTGCTTCATTCTATATTAACAGAATTATGATTCAAATTGCGATTTTAAACTAAACAAACTAAATAAGTCGATTTTAAACTAAGTTATATGAAAGGCAGAAAAATTAAGCTTCAGCTTCAGGAACAGCAAAGAGTTGTTAGGACTACTTTATTCCCATTGTGATTTGTTTTATTTCTGATTGAAAATATGATTTCCATAGGGATATACAAAGACATTGTTTTATCTAAATTTTATGATATGTAACTTCTGTCATTAGACAGGATTTTCCCCACTCTTTTCTAAAAACTTTTGCAAGGAAATAATTGGCCAGGCCAATTGAGGTAGCTGAGTCACATAATCGTATAGAAGTTATGCTGGTAATAATTCCTCAGACTCATCTTTATGTCAGATATTAAAATATGTGCCAAGCTAATTAGAAGTTACCAAATTACAGGGAAAATACATGAATGAATTTACTTTTAAATTCCTTTTATTCAGAAAAAAGCATATAAAATATATTCATATTTTTAATTTTGTTTTAACTAAGTGCAAAAGATTAAATTGTGATAAAATGTTCAAGTTAATGGTTTGCCTATTTTTGGTGAATAAGAAATATGTGATGAAGAAGTTACATTATTTTTTAAAAGCCAATTTGCTTAGCTTAATATTTATCTGTGCCTTCAGGTCCCTAGACATTTAGGAACTGAGGCCTCACCATAAATCATGTGAATAATTACTGGATCCTGACTGTGGTGCTGGGTTAATTCATCTCCAAAACTACATTCAGCCATCTGCCTGCCCTTTACTATTAGTTGTCTGGGGGCATTAATCCCTTAACTCATGAAGAACTATAGTTCACTAAGTGCTTTCATTAAAATACATTTATCCAAGGATATAAAGCTGGAACTAATCACCTTGTCTGTGCACTATGGTCAAATAAGTTCACACAGGTTTCTGGACTTCAACATGTGGCTGCTCAGCCTGTCATTGAAATCATCATGAATAATTGCCGTGGTAACCTAGGGAACCCGACCAGAAAATAGAAAATTAGTAAAGCAGATTCCAGAGCTTCTCCTTTGACCCAGGACCAAAAGTGTTTTTTATTTAAGACAAAAAAAAAACAAGATATTTACTCATCATGCATATTCAATTTCCCTTTTATTTTTTTAAAAATTATTTTTTTGACACTTAATTATATTATTTTTAACAAAGTTATACTCATATTCCCTCTCCCATGCTCCCATTCCAGTGAGATCCTGGATTTTTTTTTTTAGATTGCCTTGTTACAAGTCAACTCACAGAGGTTTACTAACTAGCCAATTACCTATTTTATACAATCTATTCTTTAAGAGAATATTTGGCAAAACTGTATAGACGGTACAGACATAAAATTAACATATCAAAAATATTCATCAGGATTGTTACAAAGACTTTATAGTAATAATCCTTAACAAATATGCCATAGATGTGAACAACTGTAACGTTATATCTACTTTCATATCAACTTTAGATACCACTACAGATACAACCATTCATTGAATAACATTTGATATTTAAAGACTATTTAGGCCAGGTTTGTGATAGATAGCTGGAAAAACTTTAGTTTTGGGAGAAATACAAAATGCAAGTAAACATAAAACATAAATCAAAACAACTCAAATCTTACAGTCTAGAAGCAAACAAACACAGAACATGTTTGCAGACCAAAGAGTCCCATCACACATGGAATGTAGGCAGGTCACAGGGACTAGATCCTTCCCCAAAGGACACTGCAGGCTTGTGATGAGATTAGAAAAAAACATCCAATATTAGAAATATCAGAACATGGTGAAAGACTCTTCTGCACTCCCACAGACTGCACTGCATTGTAAGAGAGAGAGAGGAGGACACTGTGGAGGCACCTGTCCAGGGGAGAGGATACTACAGTGAAGTCCCTGTCATTCATGAGCAACATCCACCAACTCCCCACTGTGCCACAGGGACAGACACATCTGCCTTAGAAGCCACCTTCCTGCAGACATCTCAGTCAGTAACTGGCAGGTATACCTAGTCCTTATCTTGGGTCCTGGATTTAAAGAGTATTTGTTGCAAGGGACAAGTTGTAAACTTAAGAATTGTGGGTGTCTTTCCTTTGAAATAAGCCCAAGAGCATTGTGCGTTGGGAGACCAAGCTAGAATATGGAAGAGCTTATGCAGGGATGGTGGTGCTTTTCACCTGGTCTGATTTATAGCAGGGAGGCAGACTTGGTAAATGGAACCTCTGTGGGTTTCATTAGAAAGCCTTGGGAAGAAGGTCACCTTCCTTCCAGATAGGCCAGGTGGAGGTGTATTCTTAACCTCTAGTTCAGGGATGGTGGGTCCCTACTGTATGGCCCATGAGGGCACTGTTCATGGAGTTTGATAGGCTAGCTAAGTAAACCAGTGGTAATTCATGGAGGCCCAGCTGTGGCCCAGTGAATGGGTTTTACTGGCCAGTCCCCAGCTTGGGCTGGAACTTTGGCTGGTGAAAAAAATATTCCTAAACCTGTTCTCTTCCTCCTGAAACACTCAAATGGACCTTTTCCATTTGTGAAGACAAAGCTCAACTCTAAACCCTCTTTCATCCTTCCCACACCTACTCTGCCTTAAAGACATTCTCTTCAGGAAGCCTATTCCTCATGCAGGCACTTAAGCCCCAGCCACCCCTAACATCCACATTCAACTTGCCAACATGCCTCTCTCCCTGGCTTCCAACATGCTCCATCCATCCTTTTGCCCTTTGGCCAGGATGAGACTGGGGAATAAGGCAGGGACCTCAGCAGGGGCCGCTGAAGTTCTGGGACAGGAATGGGAAAGGGTACAGATTGTCAATTCCAACTAAAGATTTAGAAAGTTAGGGAATGGGTTGGGGGTGTCACATGCAAATCTCATTCTTACAGGCAAGTTGGGATTAGGCTTTGGAAAGCAGAGCCCTTCATCCAGTCTGTAAGCATCAGTACAGCCACCTTGTCACCTGGTGAGCCAGGTGCACAGGACAAAGCAGAAGGGGGGTTGGCGATAGGTCACTGATCTTTCCTCCCACTGGCTATGATCATAGGACTTGGGTAACCCCAGACACGATACTACCCCAAGCATGAAGTTTAGTTAAAAAGCACAGTGAGGTCCCAAGGGCACACTGTGATCATGAAGCACCCAGGCAGGCCTCTGGTGGAGATGGGGGGCATAGCTATGTGCATTCGGAAGTTTGAATCAGAAGCATGTTATGTTGGGAGGCAGCCTGAACTGTATATAAGAACTGATATTATAAACAAAACAGAACGACTATCACTAAACAGGTTATAGCCTTAATAATTATTTTACCCCATTTGAATTTAGCCATCATTTCTTTATGATGACACCGTTCTGTATTTATCCACAGAAGAGTTGGCATGTATATTCACATTACACTCACTATCATGTGTCATGCTGTATTCATTCTCATGGACATAAAACAAATTTACTCGCATAGTTTCAATCATGCTGAACCAACATTTTGGTTTCCTTCTACTTCTAGACATGAGAAACATTGAAGCCAATGAATTATAAATATCCCAAGGCTTTTCAGCTTTCTATACTCAAAGATGCAAATTTGCAAAGAAAGCTAATTATATTTTATATCACAATTAAGACTAAAAAGGGAGAAAGTGTTCTTAAGTAATGAACTTTAGTAGATACATAAAATTGAAAGGAAATACAAAAATGTTGATAAAGAAGTGGCCTTCTGGACTCATCATTCCCTTAGAAACTGCCAAATCCCCTAATCATGCCCTTTATCTGACATAATTAGAGTTGTCCATGGAAATGCTCATTTATGGATGGTTAGTAATTCCAATTTCTGCTTTAGAAATTGTATTTCTCTGCTAGAAATTTGAGATTTTAACTTTTGACACTTAAAGGTGATACTCACTGATGGATGGTATTTCTTTTTTTTTTTGTTGTTGTTGTTTTGCTTTTGAAATTGTATTTCTAGCCAAGAATTTTAGTTTTTAACTTTTAAAACTTAATTGAAATTTTAAAAAATTATTGAAACATACAATTTTCCAACAGAGAACTATAGCCTTAAGAAATTTCATTGAGTATCAATGGGCAGGCAATCTTGGAGGGAGTGTTTGGTTTTGTTTTTCTGTATTAAGTCACAATTCCACATGCAACCTTTAAAATCATATCATGGTGCCCCTAAAGGATCCTCCTGGGCAGGCTCATACCTTCTCTATATCAGGTACAATTTGGTGAGCTGTTTCTGAAATACTGTTTTGGTTCCTAATGTTAATAGAACTAAGGGTTGACCCAAAGTTGAATTGTTGAAGTTCAAAATCATTTATAAAATGTCAATACCCAGAGCATTTATTTATCCATTGTACTGAAACCATTAACATTCTCAGCTCCAACATCAAAGGATAAACTATTTTCCTCCCACTGGAAAGTGACCTCTGGAGATCCATGTGCCTCGTAAATTTTTTTCCGGATTTCTGAGTATCTGACACACTTTGCATGCTCAAATCTGCTTAAATTTAAATCACACTTTCAAGATTGGACATTTTTGTTTGTGCTATAATGATTCCTCAGTCCCATTACCATTATTTTTTTTTCATAACCAGTTATGATTCATCAAATTAATAGCATATTAATTGCTTTAAAGTTAAATTTGGTATAATCATTTCTTGGTAAAATTGTAATCATTATAAAATAGTGTCTAATATCAAATTAGCCAAAATATGAATATGAAAATTAGGATAAGAGCAGGTTAGGAAATGGAGAAAAGACCAGACAGTATAAATAAGAATTTATGTAAAGTAGTACCCTGTGCATCCCAACTGTCTTACTTTATTTCTAATTGTGACAAAGCTCACATGAATATCAGCCACAGGCAAGAGTTGCAAATAGAATTTTTTTTTAAATATTTTATTTATTCATTTCCAATCAGAGAAATACAGAGAGAGAGAGAGAGAGAGAGAACACACCAGGGCCATCACCTTGTGGGTCTGGCATATGTGGGTATTGGGGAATTGAACCCAGGGCCTTAGGCACTGGAGGCAAGTGCCTTAACCGCTGAGCCATCTCTCCAGCCCCGCAAATAGAATTTTTTGTATGATCATCTAAACTCTCATTTGTTGTTGCTTTCTTATTTTCTTCCTCTTTCTTTATTTGATTTAGACAGAATGGTCTTCTTCCATGGAATTGTTCTGGAGTCCCCTTCTTCTTCCACGGTTCTCTTCTCACCATTTCTCACAGACTGGTACCTAACCTTCCTGTCCTGATAATTCATTTTCTTCTTCAGGTTTGGGCTGAGCCAGAGGAATGAAATAGTACAGTTATAATACAGAAATTTTTTTCTATATGCTCAAAACACTAGAGAGAAAATTACTGGCACTATGAATGCATTTCTGTAGCAAAAATAATATCAATTAATAAATATTTAATTTGTAGATAACACGAGGTTTGATACCTATGGATCTACCTGACAGAAAAATATAAGTATAGTATTGACACCTAGAGGGCTTATTAAAATTTTTTCATTAATTGCCATACTAATGTTGAGTATAATCCAATACTTATTTTATCAAAAAGGTGTATGTGTGATTTTGCTTAGCGGGGTATATCTGATTTTCATTTCAACATTAGCATGTAGACAAAGATCGAAGAAAAGGTAAAAAATAATTTCACTAAAGAAACAGCATGGCAAACTATTAGAAAAAATATTCATGTATAAGTATTTTATCTCTGGAAATCATGTTAAATAAAGATTTATAAAATGAGAATGTATAAGTAGAATATTTTCCAAACTTTGGAATGTATTTTCTGAAGAGACATTTTACAAGTGTCATTCCAAACAAACTATGCTACTCCTACCAAGTCAAATGGACTTTGTTTTCACATATATACATAGAGAAATGTCCGTTGAATTATCTATGAAAGCAGTAAAAACATAAGATATGAGAGAAAGAAAAGTTTAAAACAAATGACAGCCATTAACAGATATTTAGGCCATTATATGCTTCTCTCATTACTAGGCAATATGATAAGTTTTCCTAACTACATAAAAGAACTACTTCATAAGAAAAAAAAAAAAAACAGGCCGATGGCTTGGCAGAATATAACATGTGGTGGAATTACTAAAAAGATGAGTGGATTTTAGACAGCAAACTGAAGTTGCACTAGATTTATTGTGCTGCTGAATTAGTTCCAGGGTTTTGACATATAATATAAATTTGTCTCATATTGAGACTGTGGGAACTCAGTATTGCTAGCCACATGCTATTATAAGAAGCTTTTAGGATTATTTCAGCCTCCTGAATTTGTTCTTACCTTCCCACAGCGTTTGGGAGAAATATCTGGAGTGATCCTGATTGAAGGCAATGTGCCCCATGTTTCCCAGGATCATTTTGAAGTTTTAAAGTTTCTGTGATGAAGTGAGTCACTTCTTGGCTTTTATCATTTACACGTTGACAAGCTGGATTCTTATTTGGACATTGCAAATTCCTTCCATGGAATGCTTTAAAACTTAAAGATGTCTAAGCATCTAGCTGGGAGTGAAAAGCACCTTTTAACTCTCACTTTGTAGAAAACAAAATAGTCTAGGAGGAATATTTCTTCACTATTGTTGGGGCTAGTTCACCTGTCATAGAAAACTGTAAAAAGGTTTCTCTAAGAGATATAAATAGAACTATCATAGGACCCATATAGATACTCCTGGATGTATACCAAAAGGGCTCTACATCCTATTACACTGATTCAGGCTTATCCATGTTTATTGCTGCTCTCTTAACAAGAAAGGGACTGGAATTAACCTAGATAGCTATCATCAGGCAAACAGAGAAAGAAAATATGCTACATATGTTCGATTGAATTCTATCCTATCCAGACAAAAATGAAAATGAGGTAATGAACTTTGAAGAAACATATATGAAACAAGAAAATTTTATATTAAGTGAGGTAACCCAAGGGAAGACACACAATGCATACTCTGTCTTGTACATAGACCTAGCTGAGAATCCACACTCACACCCACACTTACTTGTTTTATCTTTCAATATTATTGTGTTTCCTATAATAAATTCTAGTGTTTTGAGTGTGGATAACTTTATTCATCTCCATAAAAGTTATATCTTTAGCAATGCATAAGAATGGATAGGTCCTCTAAAAATTTTCATAAGTTTGCAAAGCATGGTGAGAAAGAAAGAAACGAATATCACAACTGCTATTCTCAATGAGTTTAAGTGTTTGTAGGGCAATGGAGAAAAGTAACAAAAATAAAAGAAAAATAATAAAAAGGGAACAAAAGATGAAAGGTTATTTGAACTTTATTATTGGAAGTTTACAAAATGCATTTGCTTTGTTCAGTCTGTCAAATGAGAAACAGGAGTGGTCTAATGAAAAAGGGGCATGAAGTTTATAAAGAACACATCACTCAGAAAAGTAATCAGATGATCTGATTATATCATGGGATGATTGGTACAGAAAGGGTTTCAATGAGGGGAAAATCATGAGTCTGTACCTATACTACTTAAATATAGAAGAAGCCAAGCCATTTTTATTTTAAATATATGAAACAAAACACTAGCAGATGTGACACTCCCAGTATATAAATTTCTTTACCTCCAGTTTGCCCCCAAAATTAAAAATAAAATAACTACCAAGTAGAAATAATCACAGAATTGCTTTGAATACCTGGAATCTTAACTTGGATTTTTCCTAGGAAAATTAGTACACACACACACACACACACACACACACACACACACACACACACACACACATATATATATATATATATATATATATATATATATATATATATATATATATATATATATATATCCCACACCTATTATAATATATCCAAAGCTCAGAAAAGGAGGGGAACAGAAAGAAAGGACCCACAGGAGAATGGGAAGGAGGGCTGAAAAACATTGTCTTCTGGATACAGCATGGCTATCACATTCATGAATTCACAGCAGCTGTGGGTTCCAGCATGAAACTAGGCCTGTCAATACATCACTTTGGATGGGGGAAAGATACAAGTTAACCTCACACCTCCCAAAGTAACTGATGGCAGCTAATGGCTGCTGGAAGAAGGGAATCAGTTCATGAATGATGTAGCCACTGGTAAATTACTCATTCCATGGCCGATAATCTTGTCATGATTATGAAATCAGCACCAATTTAACTCAATGGATTATTTTTTAAAGGTATGTAAGAAAGATAGGAATAAAGGCGAAGAAAAAGGTGCCAATGGATGGACGATGAGGTAGGATAACTGGGGGAATAAAATAAAAATGTGTTATATGCATATATGAAAATATCAAAAACAGAAAAATAAATTTAAAAAATAAATAAATAAAATAAAAGTAAATTTTTAAAAAAACAACTAGAACTATTATCTAAGGAATTGCTTTCTTAGACTTATTCTCATTTAATTATAATAAACACAAAATGTTCAAATTCTAGACACGGCCCACAAAAGCAGTTCCTAATAAAACAAAAAACAAACTTCATTGCAGAGAAGCAGTCACGGTGAAAGACACATGAGATTCCAGGAGAAACCAACAAGAGATTAATTTGCAAAGAACTAAACTAAGAAGTATTAAAACACTTAAGAAAATCACACACCATGAAACAGAGTTAAATAATATCAATGATGGGATTATAATCTGTTTAAAACTTTTAATTAATGATATAATGGACACTGCAGTAGAGACTGCCTTAGGAAATATTCAAGGAAAAAAAACGATAAAACAACACCGTTGTCCAAATTAACTTTAGCATTAATGGATGGGATAAATAGCCAATTAAACACATCAGAAAAGAGAAAATTAGAATCTCATCTTGGGTAATGAAGCACTAGAAATTTCCCTCAAATCTATGCAGAGTAACAAAGAAAAAAAAAAAACATACGGGTCTTAAACACTATATTCCAATTGCAGGTTTTACCCACCAAGAATTAGGAGATGGCTCAGAAGGTGTCACCAAGCACAGCCGCTCTGTTACAATGTTTGTCAAATCCATTTGAGAATCAGCTGAGACTATGAAAAGATGAATGACGTTTAAGAGCATTTTTCCTGACTTGGGTTCAGAATTACACCAAGAACAGAGAAGGAGACAGATATGGAGCACACAGTAAAGGGAACCTTAGATTAGAAATCCTGGCTACTTCAGGAATTTAAATCTATCTGCAAATTGTCACAAAATCTCAATCTGATGGATACCAGATTCACCAGAGCTCCCAGTCCATGCTAAAAATAAGGAACTTATTCTAAAAATGGATACAAATGTGGCAGAATAAAAGGTTAATTACTAAAAGTTCTAGGAAGGAAGAAAGCTAAAACCAGTGAGGCAGCTGTAAAGTTACCTGCAGGGAAGCTGAACTTTCCCTGCTCAGCAGCTTGGAGAGTCTCAGAAAAACCTTGCTGAAAGGAGCCCTTGAAGATAAAGCTTAGAGGATAGTTTATACTAGGTTGGAGTGTCGTGCCCTGGATAACAGAGAGGGCCATCCAACTGCAGGAATAATTAATATGCATGTTTTGGGGAATTCTGTTATGAAAAGGTACTTTGACTCAGGTAAACCACACAGACTGCCAAGTATGTTTTGAAGCATCATGTATGTTTTGAGACTTTTTGAAACTGCATGATTGCAACATAATCAGCTTTGAATTTTGCCCATGTACCCATTTCTTTGTGCTGCTAAATGCCACAACTACTTCTGGAACCCACAGCTTTGCTTGCAAGCCACACATTATTTCTAAACATCTAAAACCAAAGTACAAACTGAGCTCTGGGCTGGAGAATTTTGAGAGCTATCTCTCTCAGGACAAAACGAGAAAGACTAGTCACAAGACTAGATGTCTAAGATCAGAGCTGGGTCCCAAACACTGAACAAGAGAAGGATCTTCTCAAGTCCTCCATCACGTTCACTTGGCATCCCTGGTATCTTTACTTCATCCATCCTTCTCTCTGCAGGTCTCTGTCCATTTCTCTTCTTCATGAATTATGTGATTTACTTTAGAGAGAGTTAAGAGGGAAAGAGAAACAATAAAGACGAAGCCAAGAGAAATTTCCTCCCTTTCACAGTCTGGCTGGGAATCACCAGGGCAGACCAAGAAGATGCCCCTCACATAAGAAAGAAGGTCAAGGGGAAAATAGAGGGAGGCTCATACATGTGGCTCAGGTCCAATTTTATGAATATGACATCCAATTAGAATGAGCCTTATGAGCAGACTGAGGTGTGTAAGAGACTTGATTGGTTGGTGGGCTCAAGAGCCTGACTCACAGGTGCTAAGCCTTGGAAATGTTGACAAAGAATCTGAAGCAGATGCTGGAGTTACTGCTCACAACCATCTTGGAAGTGACTGAAGGAGAGTAGACTTCTAGTCTTGCCAGAGCAGGGAAGGTAGCATCTGTATTTCTTTGTGCCATTCGCTGGTGAACGCCCTGCCAGGAGAAAGCTACCTTGCTCCTCATCTGGACCAACATCAAATCTTCACTGGGAAACCAGCCAAAACCTCACCCTTTTGACACTAACCAAAATTCCTGATACAGTCCCTGGTGGTTCACTGTTTTTCTGAATGTGCCTTCAATGTGACATAGTTCTTTCCTTTCCCAGTCTGTGAGTGACTAATGAATGTTGGTGAATCATCTGTCCTTTTGGCCATCCCCATAACCTGAGGGCAAGAATCCACCCCTTATTAATATAATAAATTGGAGGCAATTTAAAACAATTTGTATCAGAAACAAAATTGCCAAGCATGAGCAAGGACACTTGGTCAGGCTTTACAGTTTCATGTCTAATGTGGCTCTATGACATATAAGACTCACAAAATATATCTATAAAATGATCACATTCTCTAATCCAATATCTATACCTCCTTTGTAACAAATATCCCCAAGGGAGATATATATATATATATATATATATATATATATATATATATATATATATATATATATATATATATCTCCCCAAGTGTGTGGGGTTGAATGTAAATAGCCCCATAGCCTCATGTATTTTTTAAAGAAACCCCTGAAAGAACCTTTCATATATGTATATATATATATATATATATATATATATATATTCATTTTCAAGCAGAGAGCGAGAGAGAGGGAGAGAGAGGGAGAGAGAGGGAGAGAGAGGGAGAGAGAGGGAGAGAGAGAGTGTGCACCAGGGTCACCACCTTGTGGGTCTGGTTTATATGGTACTGGGGAATTGAACCCGGGGCCTTAGGCACTAGAGGCAAGTGCCTTAACCGCTGAGCCATCACTCCAACCCGCCTCATGTATTTTTGATTAAGCTTCTTAGATATTCTCCAGCAGAACTGGGCCTGCTGGAGAAGGTGTGCCACTGCGGGCAGATCTTGAGTAGAGCTCTAAGGTATTCAGACTCACTTCATGCTTGCTGATGTTGGCTGTTGTCTCTCTGCTATGAATGGATAATGGAGTAAGCCAGCTTCTCTGGAATCTGTAAGCCTGAAAAGAAAAAAAAATATTCCTCCTATCGCATGTTTCTGGTCAGTTGTTTGTTATAGCAAGGGAAAGGTAACTGCAATAACAGGGTCTCAAGGGGAAATGCCAAACCTATCCTTTGAAGTTAAGTTTAAACCTGACTTAGGACCAGAATCTTTAAAACCTCAACAGTAAACAGATGATTATGTCCACTTTTTTATCTATTAAGTCCTTAAATGCAATGCCTAGTTATTTTAAAGTTCCTGTAAAATTAAAGTACCTGACTCATTTTCATCAGAAAAAAAAACTACTAGTATTGAAAAGGCTAACTCAAGAACAGTTGTATGGCCTGTATAGTGTTTTCACTTCAGCATTTTCCTGAATACATCCACTGAATGTTTATTCTAAATGAGATCAAATATAGAAAAAAAGTCAGTTCCTTTCTATAATATTTGACAGCATTAAAATATAAAAATTTATTTTCCAAACTAAAATTTTATTTATTATTATTTTATTAACACACATGTCTATATGCATGTATTTTTGCTTTGCATTCTCTATAAGCACATACAAAATAAATAGTTTCATGCTCACTTTTATTTATGATTTTTCCTGAAAAAACAAGAACAGATTTTATAACACTCTTCAGACAATTTTTTCAAAAACAATAAAAGTACATGAATTAAAATTTAGACAAAAATCTTCCTCCAAGGGGTTTGTTATTTTATCCTATCCTCCCTAGTAGAAATTATGAAGAAAAGAGATGTCTTTCTTTTCTGCTCTTTTAAACACTCTGAATTTCTGAAATCAAGACAGCCTGTAAAGTAAGATTATCCTACAGTTTGAATGAGTTTATTCCCCAAAAGTCAATGGGCTGAAAGTGTGATCTCCAGTGTGATAGTGTAGATAGTATTTGAACCTATATGTTGGGCTGTCGTGGGGGTTAATTTGGTTACAAGGCACCACCATCTGAAGGGAGTAATTAGAGACAGACCTATTAGAAAGAATACAATTGGCCCTCGTCTGGAATCTTGCTTTCTTTTTTTTTTTCAATATTTTATTCATTTTCAAGAAAGGAGATACACACACACACACACACACACACACACACACACACACACACACACACACACACACATATATATATATATATATATATATATATATATATATATATATAGAGAGAGAGAGAGAGAGAGAGAGAGAGAGAGAGAGAGAGAGTGCACCAGTGCCACCACCTTGTGGGTCTGGCTTATGTGGGTCCTGGGGAATTGAACTGGGGGCCTTAGGCACTGGAGGCAAGTGCTTTAACCGCTGAGCCATCTCTCCAGCCCCTAGAATCTTGCTTCCTTGCTTGTGCAAGGGCTTCTTTTCCATGTAACTGTTCTCTCTTTCCCACCAGAAAGGATGCAACCAAAAGCCCTTAGAAGGACATCAGAGCACACAGTGAGACAACCTTCTTTACGAACTACCTAGTACTCTGTTTTGCAAATACAAAAGAATCAATACAACGAAATTTATAATTCTCCACATTACTGCCAGTGAGAGTAGGTAATGATAAATAAGTGCATGAATAGGTGGATAAACACATCAATCATGATTGAGCAGAGGATATAACATTCTTTCTTGCTTGTTTGCTTTTATTGTGTTTTCTTTTTTCAATGATGACCAGCTGTTAACTTGTAAATCATGGGAATTGTATTGTAATAAAAGACCAGGAGGACATCTATTTTTTTGTTGTTGTTCTTGGATGCTGTTTTTGAGGTATACGTGAAGAGCTTTTCACTTGATAATAAGGAAAAAATTTAAAGCATGGAACTGTAACAGTGCTTTACTGATGGCAAGAAATGACTAAGGTGATAAATTATAAATTATAGACAGTATGACACGTCTTCCTGTCATTTCTTAAAATATGCTGTCATCATTTACAGTCAAAAACAATTTCTGGGGAAATTTCAAACTAACTTCATATATCTACACAATATACAAGTTCCATTGTATTTTAATAGGTATCTTATTAGAAAAAAGAATAGTGTAAGATTTGTTCAATAACAATAACTAAAATTCATTAGATGAATATGTTACTTTAATAAATAGAGAGAAAACTCTTTGAGTTCTTTCCAAACGAAGAGAGAGCAAACTATAGTCAATCAATGTACCAAGCATGACCTGCCATTTATTTTTATAAGTAATCTTTTACGGAAGCACAGCTGTATCCACTCACCAGAATATTGGCTGCTGCCATTTTTTGCACTACAAGGCCAATCCCGACAGAGACCAAAGGGACTGCAAAGCAAATATTTTCTATTTGATCTTTTTTTTAGAATAAAAATCTATGGTAATCCCTGTCATATTAGAATAGTTAATTTATGTAAATGAAATTTATAAACCTCCCAAATTATTATTTGTACACACAAACCCAGTGTTTGTGAATCAGTGCCCTGTTCTCTAAACTGCTAATGGGATACCAAAGTGAACTCTAGAAGTTTGGACACAGAAAAGAAATATACAGGTCATTTGACTAATCCACAGTATGAATAATCATATCCAGGCAATAGCCCTAGGTAAATTATAATAACATACTTCCAAATAAGCAAAAATAGAGATTAATTTTATTCTGCATGTTGCTAGGGAGCAGCCTATCTTTCCCTCAAATTTCTAGTTTGATTCCACACATTATATAAGTGTAAACAAAATAAGATGGTTATACATGTTAAAGCATATTAAAATAAATTTGATAGTTATATCTACAGCATTTCTTGTGGGGGGGAGCGGCAGAATTCACGTTTGAAGCTATGCACACTTGCAATAATGTTGAAGGAAATGACTGAACTTGTATATGCATGCTTATATATGCACACTCTATGTGCAACTCAGAGCTAAACTAGGTGAAAATGGTAGTCATCTGTTTCTCATGGACATCCTCTTCTTTGAAACTCTAGTAATAAGGAAAGTAAATACTCTAAATGATCAAGTTGCCTGCTGCATGAGGCCTTTTGTTTTAATTCCTGAGAGATGATAGACTAACTCTATAATAATCAAATTCTTATCATTATATTATGATAATGAATTTTATAGCCTGTAAGATAATGGGATGCATTGTTCCAAGAAGAGAATATATTCTAATAGTGTCAGATATTTTTAATTAACTAATAAATATTTAAAATGCATTGATGAAGAGAATTTTTTAGCTGTGTAGTCATGTAAGTTTCAGAATATATATAAAAAGAATATAAACCTGCTATAATATATTGAGCATGATTCAGAAAGCAAGAATCAGATTTGGTCAGCAAAAGACAGACATTGCGCATGACAAGAGGAAAGCATACATTTGATATCCTCAAACCCAAGTGGATGAAAAGGGAACATGTAATAACATTGTACAAAGATGTTTAGACTCCAAATGAAATACGCTCATGAGCAAGAGAGCCTCAAAACATGTAAGAACTGGAGCCATTATTTCTCCTTGCTATCACAATACAGAAAAGCAATAACAAAGCACATCTATCCTACCTGCTGCGATCAATACACAGAATAAAGCAGCAGCAAAACAGTACCTCAGGAACTGTGAATGTTGCGTGACTGTAATCACTAGAGTTCACTTGGGTTATGGTGTCTGCCACTCATGGCTTAGTCCCTGAAAATAGATGAATCTATCCTAATGTTTTGAAGACACATCCTAGACAGGTATTCTAAGAAATTATCAAAAACACTCAAAGTGAAGTCTCAAACAAACTACAAAAAGATAATTTAAATAAGAGAAATGGAATGGGGAAAATTTGTATCATTTGACTAAAATGACTATTTGGACAAGAAGCAAATACCATGGTGAACAAGGCTTGTGTTTGCTACAAAAGTCAGTCTCATGAGCACATACCTGTGAGTATATCTTCACACCTCATAGACCTCTGGATTCAAATCATAAGATTATCTGCTTCAATTAATGAAAGGCAGTTTACAAAGGGAAAAAGGAGCAACTAGAGAATTATATTAGAACAACAAAGCTATTAGTAACTCGTGGCACAGGAGCACTGAGGTGTTGAAGGGAGAAGCTCTGTTTACTTTCCTAGTCCATGTTTGAGAGACAAAATGAACCCTTCAAGTATATTTGCAAACATTAATGCCAGAAAGGGTTTTAGGGAAAACAGAACTCCATTTCTGCTCTAATATCTAATCTTCCTCTTCTCTGGTTACACCTCTCCAATGATTTCAAAAAGCAGATATTAATTGTACCAGGACCACTATTGGTAGTGAAAGTTAATAGTCTTCGGACAATAAGTTATTCAGTGAAATGAGATCAACTGACACTATAATCATTAATTATATCGTTTGTCATTCCATCCTGTAGAATACAGCCCACCTCTTTCTTAAATATCTAGTATATATTTCTATTTATTGAAAGTTACATCTTGGCTCACTTCTTCCAGACTAGATATTAAGACAATCAACAGTTTATTTTCCCCTAGACTCCTATTCACAAATGTGCACAGTGTTCCTAAAAACATGCTTCATTTACCAAGAGAAAGAATCCCGCAGTGTGTCTCAGGCCTGAAGGCTCTGATATACAGCACCTCATTTGGAGACCCAGTTAATGGAAGAGTTTCTGGGGCACACTGGTTACTGGTTTCTTAGAGGTATTCATTGCTGAAGAATGTGGCTTAGGGCACACCATGGACACAATGGAGAGCCCATACCATTGCTGGTGGGAAAAAAGAGAATTGAAGGGTAATTGAAAGTACTTCCTTAACGTTATATGTATGTGAGTGGAGGCACAGACACTTAAAAAAACTAAATTTGCAAAGAATAATTCATTGTATCTATTAAATTATTATGGGATACTCATTAATTACTTCTTCAAAACATCCTTTCAGAAATCAGAGTTCAACTAGGAAGGAAAAAGGTGTCATCTATGCTAATGAGTTTTCAGAAATGAGTATTGTTCCAATGGTGTCCAGGGTATAACGGGATATGCATTTAAAATGTCACATTATGGGACCGATGATACAAATTACAGTGATTACTGCAGGATATTACTACGGAAATATTTTATTTCTGATAAGTGACTTGGCCAGAATTCTCAGCAGCATCTAGAGAATTCAGTTGTAATTTCACAGTGACATCTTCCTATAGCGTCTGATGGATCCCTTCCCTACGCCTTCAATGCAGCTGTGCATTTATGTCATGGGGGGTGGGGAGAACTTTAAAGGAGAGAACATGATTCCCCATTTGAATCTACTTCTGTGTTCTGAATACAGCTAAAATAGAATGCATTTCGCAACCTGAAATAAATTAGGAACAGACAGCATAAGGTAAATATCCAGCATGATGCTAATGCTTGCTGTTACACCCTGCCTTCTAAGGATACAGAAAAAGAAGTACTTAACACTATCTTGGTTTCCCATTATGATTAAACAATACCTTACCCACCCACTAAATAATTGAAATAGCCAAATAACAAGGCAACTCATTTAACCTCTTCCCATACAGTCTATCTGAATTGCTCACACAACAATATCTAATACAGATCATATTGCTTTTATTACACTTTCCAGAACTTTTACCTGTAATTCATATCACTATAGATAGCTCTCAAATCTAAACAACAATGGATTTTCAACTGTAGTAATAAAAATTGGGAGTTGATAAAAAATTGAGCTAATATTTTATATCAGGGCATATATTTGATTTTATTTCAAAATATCTTGAAGATTTCAATGTTTGAGTCCATATAAATTTGCTACATTTTAAAATTAATTGAAAGTTTTAGTTTCATGTGGTAATTTCTCCTGTGCTAAAATGTATTATCTACCATATTAAATATCAACATTATTTAATTTTTATATACCACCACTAATGAAAATGGGGAGATAAAAATTAGCAACTAAGGCCCAGTTGTAAGTGCTCCAAAGAAAATAAAAGAAGTATAAACCTAGGAAATAATGTATAGGCTATGAACATTATGGTCAAACATGCTCATGGAATCAAATGGAAAGATACACTGTTGTCACTGATTAGAAGAAGCAAGGAAAAGAGGTTCCACAGAAACGGGGGAGATAAAAATCACATCAGTATGGATGAAGGTTCCTCAGAAATCTGAAAATAGACCTGCCATTTGATCTACCTATACCACTTCTGAGCATATACCCTAAAGAATCTATGATTGAATACAGAGATACTTAGTCGTGTGTATTGCTGCTCTCTTCACAATAGCTACGACGTGGAATCAGCCAGGTGTCCATCAATTGACGAATGAATAACAAACTTGTTACATATACACAATGGAATTCTACTCTAATTTAAATTAAAATGAAATAATGAAATTTACGGGAATAAGAAATGCACTTACAAATTTCATACTAAACGTGGTTACACATGCTTAGAAAGACAATAAATAAAGCATGTTCTCTCATATGAGGCTCCTAACATGGAATCTGATATGTTTCTAAGTTGTATTGTAGCAAACATCAGTAGTACTGGCAAGGACACTATAATGAGCCTGGGTAAAGGGGGAAGCAGGAGGGATGAGAGGAAGAACATTTAACAGATAGTGTAGAGACCGAATATAAGAGCTGGAAGGGTCTTGGGGAACTGAGGTAGAATGGGGTCAGAAGGGGAAAATGTACATAACTAATAGCTTAGAGGTGGGGCACACAGAGACTTCAGGGGTACCCCTGAATGTTGTAGGAAGGCTAAGCTTTCTAAACTATGTATGGTGGCTCACTGTGGGCACATGATACAATGAGGAGTCTGAAAAGTTAGGTAACAGGATATCCTTCTGAATGTTCAACAGCAAAAAATTGATTCATAAACCAAACCTGCAAAGAAACTAGGTGATCATGGAGCTTCCACATTACATCATTGATGTCACCTCGTCTTTTTTAATGAACATGAGGCACATGCATTTTACAATAAGCCTGTCTCATATCTTGCAAAGATTACTAAAACTTTGCTGCCCGAAACCTGAGCTGAGAAGCACAACTTGTATTTGTTATAAATTACCATTACTGGTTTGCATTTTTGTTTGGTGTTGTTTTTGCTGTACATACCAGTAAAATGTACAGAATGATATCTTTTTACTTGCAAAAAAAGTATATTTATTTTCCTACTTTCATTCCTCTGCATATATGTATCAAATTAGTCCAGCTTTGTATTTTTCTATGTTTGATGCTTGTTTTTAAAAACTACTGCTTGAGCTGATGACTCGAGTTTCCTGAAAGATTGATAAATACATTCTGTCTTGGAATTAGGGTAGAATTTTCAGCAGTAACTTGAAAATACACTTTAGATCATTTTAACTACACCTTTGTGTAAATTTTTTTTTCTTGACAATGATGACAATAAAATAAAAACTGTCTTTTCTTCGTTTTTAATTTCTTCCTGAGTAACAAATTGAAAAACACAACCGCCAAATAAGGAAAATCTTAACTATGATGGAGCAAGATACCTGTAAGTAGGTAATGCTACCACCTTTCATCCTTGATGGCAAGGCATCGGAAAAGGATCTGTATGTATTAAGTGAAATGGAATTTATTTATGAGTCCACTTTTACTAAGGCAGGTCATAATAAATGAATTTCTTATGAATTGAAAGATGATTCTATCTTCTCATCTAAGTGGTGTCTAAGGGAAAGAGACCACATCTTGTTTTCTTGTTAATAAATTAGATATATTATAATGAAATTTTAAACCCATTTAGCTTATAGTTTAGGATATAATTTTAGAATATATCAGACCAAAACTTCTTTTTCTATCATAGAGGCTTGATAATGAAAAAAAAAACTTTTATAATTGAATGTAATTTAAAACACGTCAAGTATCGTCATACACGGACTGGCATTTATGAACTATTCTCAGGCTGCGATTGCTCCTTTGGATTAATAACTTCAGAGATCTGGGTTGAAATATCTGATTCTCCACCTGCCAACTTGATAGAGATAATCTTTTCAGAGGAAGGTAGTCATCTAAAATATGAATGCCAATTCTGGGTTCTCTCAAGTATAGGACTGCCAAACAGTTATATGTACCAGTACTGAACTCCTGTCTCCAATTCCTGCATGAAAAAGAGCATATTAACCTAAAAATTCTTAATGATCTGGTTGGTGCCCAGTATCCTTCCTGAAGCTGCATTAGCATACCAAAAAAGCACCAGTTTCTTATGTGCATATCATTGCCTCCCTTAGGCTACCTTGTAGGACTAAAATTAAACCTATGAACAAATAAGAACAGGGCTTCAAGGTGACTTCAGACACAGTTTATTGATCAAACTCCTCCATCCCTCCAGAACCCAGGAGAACTGGCAAATGAATAAACCAGGAGAAAGAGAAGGAAAGGCATCAGCAAAATAGAGATGTTGGCATCAATGGCAAGCTGAATCCCCAGGCTTGGAAGACACTAGCAGCAGCAATGAGAGCTGCTCTATCTGCAGAAATCAGAGGTGACTACAGACAGAATCAGCAAGGACATGGGGCACTTAGGAATGTGGGACAAGAATCCCCAGCCTTTCTCCTCTGATTATTACAGATGAGTGTTGCTGCCGGACATCCTGTCCACTCAAGCAGGGTACATACCCCAAGGCAAAAGCATTTGCTCTGTTTGATCTTGCCAAGTGTAAAATTAGTCAGACGATACCAGGATTGTCTTTGGAGTGCGTAGACTTCCCAGAGGATATCATTCTTCTGCAGCTGGTAGTTCCCAATTACTAGCCATTGATCAATTCACTTTCTGCCATTATTTGTTCAAATAATATCCTATATAAAGATGATATTGAATTAATCAGGCAATTCACCCTGGCATAATGACGTATATATTCTGGAGAAAGAAGACAAGGGAAAACAGAGAAGATTACAGGGAGGAGCACTGTGCACTGTGCACACAGAAAAGTAGTTGTTCAGGAAAAGAACCAGGGTGAAGGGGCAGTGTGTGTGTGTGAGTGTGTGAGTGTGTGTGTGTGTTTTCTGTATACAGGACTTTCCAGTAAATAAGTCTTATATAAAACACACGACTTTATATAATAGCAGAAAATTCTCTGACCCACTGCGTAAATTGTTAACAAACAATGAGTTAAAAAAAAAAAGATATTTGAAACATTTGTGAAACATAAAAATGGAGAACCCAAATAAACAAAGGGCTAGGACAAATTAAAAAGTGATAGTTTAGGGAAAAGATGGCATACTTTAATTCTTATTAATTTTAAAACAATATATTCACATGAAAACTCTTTTAAGCCTGAACATAGAGCATGCTGAATGAAAGAGTTAAAACAAGTATATGAAAACAATGATGTGCTAAATTTGTCTAATGATATGAAAGGAGGGTTACAAAAACATTCTGAACACAGATTTTATATGGAGCCAACTTCAATCAATGCAGAAAAGATTTAAAAAATAATAGCTCTCGAACATTACTACACAAGCTTCTTAAAGACAAAAGAAGTTGATTGGTGGTGTTGTGTGTTTGTGTGTGTGTGTATGTGTGTGTGTGTGTGTGTGTGTGTGTAAGTGTGCATGCTCACGAGAGCGTGAGTGTGCATGTACAATATGTGTGGGTTTGGTACATGGTTTTACATACAGCGTATGCACTCTTGTATGCAGATGGTGTTCATGTGTGTGGAGGCCGGGAGAGAATATTTACCACTCATCTGCATGTTTCCTTGACAGGGACTACAGAACCAAACCCATTTTTAGCTAACCAGTGAGTCCCAGTGTTGATCAAGTCTCTAACCCTCACAGGACTGGCTGGGGTTACAGATGGATGTAGCCATGCTTACGCAGGGGCTGGGGAATCAAATTTAGTGAGAATCATTTTCATGGTTTGTTCCAGGTGTCCCCCACAAACAAATGAATGTGTTCTTGGTAATTGATCCTCAGCTGATGGCAGTTTAGATTTTACAACCACTCTGGAGCTGTGTTGTTGGGGGTGGGCTTTTGGGGGTTATAAACCAGCTCCCCTTGGCAATGTTTTACACACATTCCTGCCTACGTGGAGGTGATGTCCATCCCTCTGCTCATGCCATCGTTTCCCCTGCCAGGATGGAGTCTCCCCTCGAGTCCATAAGCCAAATAAACCTGTTCCTCCACAAGCCGCTTTTGTTTGGGTTCTTTCTGCGCAGCAACTAGAAAGCTGACTGCAACAATCATGTTTGCCTAGCAAGCATTCAAACCTGACATATCTCCCTCACCCAAGACAAAGCTTTTAAAAGGTGATTTATTCTAGTCAAATAAAAAAAAATAATACTAAGAATAAAAGGGAGCAGCAAGTAAATTGCAAGCCACCTTGGCAGGGTTATAAGAGTTCAGGATACAAAATTCTATTAGATAGATATGTGTGAATTAGGAATGAGTGACTCAGACTTTTGAATCTCTAATTGGATATTTTTGGTAGTAAACCCCTCCTGCCCATTGATGCAGTTGCCTTTGGCCCAATGCAGTTGAAATGTGATGGGATTTTCAGCTGGCTGTCAGCTCACTATGAGCATAGGACCCTACACCCTACAGACTCAGGATCTTCCCCAGAAGCTGGAAATAGATATTAAGAATCCAAATTCTGATAAAAATGTACAAAAATATTTATGGGGAAACAGGGTGAATAAGGCTGAGAGGAGAATGGCATCCTTAGTTCACAATATCTCATATATACTCAGGTCCTTCCCCCCAACACATAGCAGGTGTGACTTTAAAAACATGGTTTATTGGCTATCTGATTCTGTGGTTTTCTGTGGACATAACTGAATATCACACTTTGGTTGGGGTAGGGGTATTAGAATCTCAATCTGAACTCCAGGATGAGTTTTTAATTTATTACAAACCTCCTGCAACAGTGTGATGGTTAAATTTTTCTGTCTACTTGACCTGTTAGTAATCTTGTGTGGGTCTCTGAGGTTGTTTACAGAAAGGAATCCCTCTCAGTAGGGGGACAGAATGTAAGGAGGCTCTGGGGAACTAGAAACAAACATCTCTTCCTGAGAGGACAGTGCAGGAAGGAAATTCTTGAGACTCAGGAAGCCAAACAAGTCAGGGAAAAGTTTGCAAGACCCTGTCCTAAGGCTATATAAAGGGAAAGGAAATTTCTCTCCTGCCTGTTAGCTGTTCTCGGTGTGTGGTGCTAGTGATGGTTTTTCTCTCTGCTTGGACTGTGAAAGGGGAGTTAGCCTCTTTCACCATTATTGAACCGCCCCTGCATCTGTATCTTCAATAAAAAAAAATTCCCTCCTGTGATGGTTAATTGTTGTTGTCAACTTGACCTTTAAGTAATGTTGGGTGGGTCTCTGAGGATGTTTACAGGAAAGCAGCCCCTCAGTAGGGGCAAGATGTAAAGAAACTCAAAGGATCTAGAAATAAACATTCTTTCATGTGTGGGCCATGCAGGAAGGAAATTCCAGAGACTCAGGAAGCCATTAAGTATGGGATAGAGCTGCAAGACCCCACCCTAAGGCTATATAAAGAGGAAGAAATTCTCTCCTTGGTGTACCCTCCAGGCCCCTGCCTCTTCCCTGTTCTGTGTGTGTGGTGTAGGCTATTGGTTTTTATCTCTGCTGAAACCTGTGAACGGAACTTCCTTTCAATCTGTAGTTTCAATTAATACTTTCCTCCCCCAAATTGTGCCTGGTTTGAAGATTTATCCCAGCAACGTGTGGCTGACAATAACACCTCCCATAATTGTGCCTGGTTTAGAGGTTCATCCCAGGGACGTGTGTGTGATAGTTTGAATAGCTGTACCCCAATAGAATTTATTATAATTGTTTTTATTATAATTATATATTGTCTCTAGCCTTCTGGCTGGAGGAGGTGTCACTTGGTTTAGCTTCCCGGGGACTGGCCCTTTCTAAATTGGATGCAAAATACTAGGGATACATATGAAAAAAAAAAAAAAACAGCTGTAAACCAAGGCTGGCCATTCTGCCATTTTTTGAGTTACAGTGTGCTTTCTGGCTTCTGGAGGTGCTGTCCCTGTCTCTGCTTGGATCTGTGAAAGGAGACCAGCCTTTTTCCTTAACTTCACCTGGATGTATTAGTTCAATAAATACTTTCCTCCCCAAAATTGTGCCTGGTTTTGGAGTTTCATCCCAGCAGTGTGTGGCTGACTGCAACAGTGTGGCTGACTCAAGTTCTGGGATTATAAGCATATTCCACAACCCAGCCTTGTCATTATCAAGAGAAATTTACTGACTTGTGCTTCTGGAGGCTAGGAAGAGTCCAACACAGCAGGTATGTTATCCAGTGATCACTGTCTTGCTATGCTGTTCATGGTGGGAGTGGGAAGAGAGACCAGGTGTGGTGAGGGACTAAATTGAGTATTTTATAAGGAAGCTGTTAGGGTCTGCAAATTGTCCCAGTGAAGACTCCATTTTATAAAGCAGACTCCATTTTTAGACTTACTTCCCCCTCCCTAAAGAATGTCTGATCACAAAGACCAGGAAGTAAAAAAAAAAAAAAAGACACCATATAAGGAAGCATATGGCTGTCCTGGAATGTGGGCTGGCCCTGGGATGTGGCTCCAAGAAAGTAACCAATCAAGAGGCAAACAGATACAGGAAAGGAGCCAATAGAAATACCACACACCCTGTGACCTAAGCTGTATTATAATTAGATAGCTTCTGTCCATAAATACCCTGCTCCTTTGTTCTTTGGGGCTCCACCTTGCCTAGACATTCATCTGCCTGCTTGTGGAGCCCGACTGCGCAGCAGAAGAATGAAATCCTCTTGCTTTTGCATCTGCTGGTGTGATTATTGGAGTTTTGGGGTACGCTCTCCTGAGAGAGGCCTTGGGGGGTCTTTCACCAGTGAAGGCCACCACTCATGTATGCAAAAGCAGGGGCATTTATTTCTTGAAATAGCAAACCAGCATCTAGGGGTCTACCCTCTAGCAAGAAGGTGACCAGGATTGGTGCTTGCAGGATCCCTTTAAAGCATAAAACCACAGAGCCAGAGCGGGAGATTTGAATTACCTCACAGTATATCACAGCCAATCATGTCACATGGCAGGAAAATCATAATTCACTCTTTTAAAATGATGATTGCAGCTAGTGGCAGGAATAGACTATGCAAGGGCAATTGGCTAATCCATGAGGTTGATGTGCTCTAAAGTGATCAGTTCCCTATTGCCTCATCTGTGAACTTTGAGCCATAGGCTTGTTATATTTTTATTAATATAACCAGAGTGCCTGAACCCTGTGTGTGGTGGTCTGTTTCCCTCTGGTATCATAACCTCTCACCATGGAGGATAACCCCTGGCCATCTGTTGTTCACTCTTAGTCATCGAGTAACTAGATCAGGGGAGAAATTCAACACAGTGCCTGTTAACTTTTTACGGCCTTACAGAACCCACTCTTGTGATAGCAGCACTAACTTTTTCATGAGATGGACCCATCATGGCTCACACACTTCATTAAATGACTTCTCAATTCATTGAGGATAAACCTTCCTACACAGGATTTGTAGGAAGTGTGTTTAACCTACAGCCTTAACTCCTGGAGCATGGGCTGTTAAAAGCAATACCAGTAGAAAAAGAATCTTCTAAATAATCTTAACCCGCTGTCAGCTCTTCAATCAATTCCTGATGTCAGATAATCTATGGGTCAGATAATGTCTTATTTATATAATTTTTGTACATTTTCTATATGTGTGGAGAATGAAATAATATGCACATCAGAAAAAATATTTAAATCATTTAAGTAACTTTCTACTTCTGCACAGAAAGTGATCTTATCTCTTTAAAAAAAGTTTTCTGTTTACTTTTTGTAATATAAGTAAACTTTTTTGACTGTAATAAGAATTACTTTCAAGACAAAATCAAATTCAATATGCCTAAAATGAATCACATACATTTAATTTGTTATAGCAAAATTAATTTCCCATGGTATGAAATTTTAAAATAATGAATCTGGGACTGAAACCTCTAGCAGTTTGTTCCTTCATTTTATTCAATAGTTCATTGGCTAACAGATATATTCCCAAGATATTATCTTTTGCTAATTTTTTTTGAAAAAGTACTTGAAGTGCGATCAGAAACAAGAAAAATAGTTTATATAGATTATATTCATGTTGAAGTTCAATAGGAATATTAGATTTCAACCCAATTAGTATTACACAATTTTACTAATACCTAAATTAGAGAAAGTCTAGCTGAATTGATAATTTATAAAATTTACACTCAATTTAAAAAATAAGTTTCTAGCAATGAGTTCTTACTTGAGCTGATGCTCATTAATAAGAACCTGTATCCAACAATAAGTCAGGAATACTAGTGTAATTGGTATGTTAAAGTGTTAACCTGAAACCTGGTTCAAATAAGTCCTCTTTGGAGTTCTCAGTGTAAAGCCCAACATCTGTGAATTGCTAGCATATAACACATCATTTTGCACTCTTTATGGAAATAAGTTTCTACATTTTCTGAGGAAATTCAGTGTTTGTCTATATTTTTCTTCAAGAACAGCTTTTCAAAACTGCTAAAGAAACTGTCCATTATTTTTATGAGAAGTTGGTATTAGCTTATCTCACTAAGTGGATTAGGACCTCATCCTTAGATATTTCAAATCGATTTCATGTTTACAGACATTTTTCTTTAATGCTAATTATTTGCTACATAGTTTCTAAACATAACATTCAGTAATTATTTATTTTAGTCATTTTAACCATTGAAACATTCTATGATGCATCATAGTATATGTCAGCAATGAATGATATTTCCCTGGTTTTGATATTTCTCATAGCTATAATTCCTGTTTTATTAACTGAATTTTTTCACAAGAGTCACTTTTGGAGAAAATAGATAATTAACAATGTATGAACTCTATTTCCAGTCTATTACTTTATTCAAGCCAAGTTTTTTTTTTTCCACACGTGAAAATGTGTTTACATAATTTCCAAAGTACACATGTCAAAAAAAATCATGTTTAAAAAATTGTAATCATTGTAATGATTTTTCAAAGAACTTCTCAGAAACAAACAAACAGAACCACCGGTTAGAATGTTAGAGAACACCATCCGCTAAATTAAAGGAGCAGATAAATTGTTGATTTTACCAAGGAGCTGCTGGCATTATAAGTGTCTCATTCCTCTGCCTTCAAGATGCATGTGTGGCAGCTGCATTATTGATACCAGGCTACATTTCAGCAGACTAGAGTCTAAGGAAAAATAAAAAAGAATTTTATAAAAATTCCAAACAATTTGATTCCACTGCTGAAAAAGGTCTGTAAACATTATGGGTTTTGAGATTTTGCTGCCATCTTCTGATGAAAATACTTTCTGAGGAAAATGATACTAAGAACATATCCCAAGGAAGTTCTTACAGCCACATTTTGATTATGTGTGGGATGGTCACCTCATGGAACAGATGGAGACATGTTTCATGTAAAGGAAACCTGTGACCATTTTCCAAAACATCTTGTCACCTGGTAGATGTTCAAACAGATGATTCACTATTTTTGTGATACTCGCCACATGCTTTTCTGAAAATGTTTAGTCAAGATCTCTTTTAAATTGGAAAGTTAAATTTTCTGATAAAATGATTTGTAACTGTGCTGTATTGTGATACCTTCTACAATAAAGAATTTGTTATAGAAATATCAAACTTCTTAAGTTGGAACTTATTAAGTATATTACAAATACAATCATATTCATATTTATTGCCCTTAGTTGAGCCAAATCACTTTTAAAATTCCTTTCCTTTTTTTTTTATTTTACATCCCCCTTTTAAAATTTTGTGACCGAATTTTGCTATAAAGTTGTCTGGACTTGAATTGGTGTCTTTACTGTGTAGCTTCCCTGGTGCTGAAATTAAGGTATATGCCACAGCAAACAGCACAATTTTTTTTCCTTCATCTATAAATTCTACAGGAAATGTCAAGGAAGTATAAACTTCCCATTTCTATGACAAAGGCATATGGAGCTGGTGGTTATGCCTTGAGCTTACAGTGTCATTCAACATGCTCATTATTGACTTCTATTGAATTCCAGGTTTCTTGACTGATAATTTGAGGCATCGTGACTGTCAACTACTACAAACTATTCTCAGCTGAGAAAAATACATGATCTCCCTCTGTCACTTCACTATTTTTCTATAACTTTTAGAGTACAAATTGAGTTACAACAAAGACTTGTAGTTATGTGTAGTGCAATACAAACATACATAAGATCAAATGACCACTGTCGCAGTCAGCCACATGTCACTGGGATGAATCTTCAAACCAGGTACAATTTGGGGAGGAACGTATGTGTTGAAACTACAGATTGAGGGGAAGTTTCATAACAGCGAAAGAGGCAGGCCTTCTTTCACAGGTCTGAGCAGAGAGAGAAACTCATCACCTACACCATACACACAGAACAGGGAACAGGCAGGAGGGCCAAGTAGAGAATTTCTTCCCCTTTCTATAGCCTTAGGGTAGAGGTCTTACAACCCTTCCCCAGACTTAATGGCTACCTGAGTCTCTGG
Organism: Zapus hudsonius; assembly: GCA_004024765.1. Taxonomy (NCBI): domain Eukaryota; kingdom Metazoa; phylum Chordata; class Mammalia; order Rodentia; family Dipodidae; genus Zapus; species Zapus hudsonius. The sequence goes on along the minus strand of PVHP010002991.1, from coordinate 19,188 downwards.
AATTTCCTTCCTGCACTGCCCACACAGGAAAGGGTGTTTACTTCCAGCTTCTTTGAGCTTCTTTACATCCTGCCCCTTGCTGAGAGGCTGCCTTCCTGTGAACATTCTCAGAGACCCACCCAAGATAATTAAAAAGATCTAAGTTGACAACAAAACCTAACCATGACAACCACACACATGTCAAGTTCTTACATGCAGGTCTCCTGGCCACTCTAGTCACACTTCGTACCTGTGACCACTGGAGTGTCTAGGCAGTATCCACATGGTGGAGTGAAAATAAATGTGAAGTTTAATTCCCACTTTAAATAACTTGTTTTCTTGGCAAGTTCTGTCATTGAGTTTCTCTAATCATGCCATATGATCTCTTTAACTTTCCTTTATTATTATGGAGAAAAAAAATCTCATTATTTTAAAGTCATTTTCAGAGCCTGTATGTGTATATGAATATGGATATGTGTGTGTAACATGTAAACTTAAGTTTTGTGGTTTTTTTTTTTCAGCTTAGAAGGAGAGGACGAGCAGATGGAGGAGATGAGTAAAAGGGCTGCAACGAAAATGACATCATAAAACACACTATTTTGTATAATAATTAAAATAAAGTAAATGATAAAAAAGTAAAACTAAAAATGAAATAATCTAATATGTTGACTGATAATTTGTCGTGATGCATTTTTTTTAAAATATCGGTTTTAGCTACCTAGTTGAACCTACACCAAGAAGGTAAAACTGCACAAAAAAACAGTGAAGTAATAACACCTCTTATGTCATCGTATAAAGGACCAAAGGTGTTCTCTATAAATGCATCATATAAAGCACATTTATTTGGTTCATTGACTTCATGAGTGGAAATTGCAGAAATCTATATAGAGATTTTTATTCACACAGTATTATGGGATTTCATATAGGTGTCTTGCTTTTCATAATATTTATGGTTATTTTTATGGTGTGTCTGCCTGTAACACTCTCCCCACCCATTAGAGAAGACAATCCATGTGAAAAATCACCATGAATCTGTCCTAGGTCTGTTTGGAGATCACTCTCTTCTGTCTGTTGGGAATTTCAAACTCTTCCCCATGTTTAACCCACCCTGAGTGCCAGCAGTTAAGTTTCCTTCCTATTCCCTCAGTGCTCCAAACCTTGAAGGCTATTCTTACGATTCACACTCCCTCAAAATAAGGCTACACAAAACCAACTCCTAAAGTCTGTTCTATATACTCTCCTTCTGCCAACCTGCCAATTTCAAAACATTATTCCACTCTTCAGAAGAAATCATGCCATGTTTACTCCTCCACCTTCTCCCTCCTGCATGTCACCTCTGCAGCCACCATCTCCACCTGTGAGCATTGCTTCTAAACATGAGTATTACTTCAGTGTCCTCGGAGTCTCTCCAGGCCACCTCTGGTTGTCTCAGTGACAGTCTCATTCTGTAAGAGAATCTCAAATACAGAAGATTGGCCAGGTCATTTTCCCGTTCAGATACTGAACAGCGTTCTAATTGGTTACAGCAGGTATGATAACCATCTCTCCTACCAGCCCCATTGCCCCTGCTTTGATAACATCTATTTCCTTTCATCTCTGATTTCATCTTCGTCAGCTAGCACATGCATGTGCTCTCTCTTGAAGATTCACCAGTCAACACCCACCAGAAAGCACTTTCCTTGTATGTCATTAGTGCCCACATATTACTAAGTTCCAAGTGAGAGTGGCTCTGTGGAGACCGCCATTAAACAGTATTTTTCTCAAATCCTCTTCCTCCAATAATTTAATCTCCTCTTGTATTTTGGCATTGTTTGTTTCGATGTTCAGTTTTTCTGGAATGGTTTATGTACTGTGCTTTTCTGGGCATATTATTCATTCTTTTGGGGTCAGGAATCCTCCTTGACACATTCTGAAACATTTGACATGGCATTTGATACACTGTAGATATGCAGTTAATATAAGTCGATTGATTACTTAATTAATTAATAAGATTACTTAATATAAGTAGATTCAATGACTTCTCTCATCTACTTTCAGATAAATGAACTGCTATTTTTTAAATAGGCGATGTGTTAATATATTTATATATTATATATAATAAAATATATATATATTATATATATTTATATATATATATATATATATATATATATATGCAGTATATCTCTGCATATACTGAAAACAAAGTCTGCATTAGATTCAAAAGATCTGAAAGACAAACTGATAGGACCACATTTCACCTGTCTGCTATGTCATTCATAGTTACATTACCATCATGCGACTTTGTGACGCTCCTTTGAATATTGTGTATTTTGTGATCCTTTTAGTTAGTAAAACTTTAATATCAAAAACCAGGATAATTATGGTAGTTAATTAGGTAGTGTAAAAGCATGGTCCAATAGTCTTGTGTGTTTTATTGAAACTAAGTTTGGAGCTTGGCTCTCCACCTGCCTGGCTAGAGGAAGTATAATTGGGGACAGATCCTGGGGACCAGGCCTAAGGTATGTTTGAAGGCAAATCTTGATTTCAGTCCAAAGGTGTGTGTATATGAGCCTTTAGATCTGGCTGTGCTTGCTTGCGGTGCTGACTGTTAGTGGTTTCTCTCTGCTTGGAGCTAAGTGATCCAGCTTCTGCTGCCGTCAATGAAACTTTCCCTGAATATGTTAGCCTGAAATAAATTGTGTCTGGTCAGATGTTCATCCCGGCAATGAGAAGCTGACTACAGCAATATCCATGGTAGATATTGTTTAAAGGCCAGTTACCATCATTTCCTAAAAGGCCATCTTTGACAATTATCATCATTTAATAATAGCTTACCATAAATTTCACAGATTCAGACTGAATTATGAACTTTCTCCCTTCTCTCAATGTCATTGTCAGCTATACTTTGAAAACATTTTAAAGATTGTATCTTTCAAGCACACTTTCAGAACTCATTTCAAAACTCAGCAAAAGATGCTTATGTTGTTTTAGATAAGCACTACTATGTCAACTATGATGTTGACAAAGTGCATATATTTTCTATAAAATTATTGTCCCTTTAAGGAATACCATCATGTTTTATTACAAACATGGTAAATGAACAATACAGTATTATATACTTGCCCACTCTTCATTTTGTTTCATGAGGTATTTTGTTTGCCATGTTATATCAGTGAAATGTCTGAAAACTAAAATAAATTTACTAGATGCTTCTAAAATAATAATATAAGGGCTAGAGAGATGGCTCAGTGGTTGAAGCACTTGCCTGCAAAGCCTAACAGGTTCAATTCCCCAGCACCCATGCAAAGCCAGAAGCCCAGTAGTGCATGCATCCAGAGTTTGCAGTGGTTGGAGGCCCAGGCATGCCTGTTCTCTCTTTGTCTCTTCTCTTTTTTCTCTCTCTGCTTGCAAATAAATAAATAAAATATTTAAATAATAATCTAATGAATAGTTCATATACGTGTATGAGTGACCAAAGTGTTACTTATACTAATGAAAATGTTAGACTACTTGGATTAGTTTATTACCAGAAATTACATATGCAAGCTATGAGATAAGATATCTGTTCAATTAAGAAAACTCTTGATAGTGAAAATTACCAAAGCATCCACATTTCACTAATGAGTTTGACAAAATTAGACTAAAATTCAGACAATAGAAATGGCAGGATATCTATAATATCCTGTGATTATAGCTAAAATGTGTTTCGATGGGAAATCACTTACCAGTAGATTAAATTTTTTAATGTTTACTTATTATAATATGAACTTGTTCAAACATTTGAAAATGAGTCTGAGTCCGCAACAGATAATAAACTTATGCAAATCTGTCACATCTTAATATAGCTCATTGAGTTGTTTATTAAGAACTAAAAATGAAGATCCTTAAATACACCACTGCTTGAGTGGCATCATATTGCAGAAAAGAGAGCTTAGTCAAGATCTAAATACATAGACATTTTTAAGCACATGTATTTCCTCTCTGTATCAATTGGCCTCATTATGATCAACTCTGAACAATTCTGCAAGGCTACTGAGAACTTAATTTTGTGACCACACATACTGGGCTCTTATTATTTTTGAATTTTGTGTTTAGTATTATCAGACGTCCACTAAGTAATATAGCACATAGTTTTTTGTTTTATGTTTTTTTTAATTTAATATTTATTGTCCATAATGAGTTACATTATTTAGTGGGCAAACCATGCGTTATGTTTTTTTTAATCTCCTACTAGTTTTCTGCTAAGGATAAACTCAGCACACTATATATATTGCTCTCTACTCTCTCCACAAGAGTGTTAGAGAAAACAAAAATTTTGTTATTCCAGTTGTGGTCTGCATGGTCACAGCATTTCTGAGGTAAAACTATACCCAACACAACCCAAAACAGAAGTCCAGAGACTCAAGCTCTCAACCATAAAACAATCTTAAAACTCACCCACCACGACTAAGTAGTGACCCCAGTGGTTTGGGGACAGGGAGGAGGGAAATGGGAGTACAAGATTTGCTCATTCAATGTACCTAATTATCAATAATAAAGATACTTAATTTTTCACTCCATGCCTAGCAAATCAAAAGCTGAATTTCAATAAAAATCCAAAATCATGTTAATCACCTGAAGTTTCAGACAAGATGGTTTGAAAGACATTGTATAATTTAAAAATAGACTATTTAAACTCAATTATCTCAGCCTAAATCCTAAAAACAACACCCAATTCCTTGAAACTAATTGCTTTGAACAAAATAACACTGGTTTACCTGTTTTAATGAATTCAGAATTATTACAGTGATCACCTTATAAGTGTCTGAGTATTTCTGTGAGTTTTTTTTATAACCTTTATCATAGTAGTATAAACCCATAGTTAAAAAAATAAATTGTCATGTGTTGCATATATTTTCCAAGTATTCACTTATTTTAAGTTTAGAATTATGAAGATAACTGGTGATATAATCACATATAATTTTTATTTATGGCGATTTCATTTATAAATCTTTAGAAAAGATTTTACTTTACCATAAATACAATCACTATTTTGTGTCCACTCTTTTAATACTTTTGAAGTAAATATAGAGAGTATAAGTTTCTCTACAGGTTGGTTAAACACTTGGCACTACAAGCACCCTAGGCCTCCTTTGCTGATTGAAATCACCCCACTGTTCTCCATCAACAACAGCAACAGTAAATGATGATTAAAGCAAACACCTCAGTTTACCTGCTTACACACTGCATTTGACTTGAGTAAACACTCTGTGTTCACATGGGTCAGGCTTGTCTTTCTGTGGTGTGGTTTTGTATTTTTGTCTTGGGAAACATGTAAAGGAACCCAGGGTCTCAGGCTAGGCTTCTGCCACTCAACTTCATCCTCAGTACTTTGTCATCGACTTTTTGTTTGTTTAAAGTTTTTATACAACATATTTAAGTGCTTTATGTTTCTGCTGTTTCAGTTCATACATACATTCATATTTATCATTTTAATACTTTAAATTGAGCTGTATTTTTCTGTGAAAAATCACAGGAGCTTCTCTTTTTTCTCATTGAGTATGAATTTAGAAATAAGAGAATTTTCATCAATATTGATTCTCATTACTAAAACAATCCATACTAAATGAACACAAATATTCATCCATAACCACTTATTTCATCCTTTATAATTCAATATATCATATTCCACTTTCATATATAGACATATAAACCTGTGGTGGTATGAATTATATGGCCCCCATAAACTCATAAATTTAGACTATTTGGTCCCAGGTGATGGAAATTTGTAAAGTGGAGTTTTGCTGGAAGAGATGTGTTTTTGGTGACAGGCCTTTAAGTGCTCAGCACACTCACTGCTGTTTTCCATCTTCTATGGAAGAATTGATAGCTAGCCTCTGCTTATGTATAACAATTACATACCCAAAGTAACCATGCCCCCCCACACAGTCACTCACCATGATAATATCAAAAAAATTAGAACCAAAAGAAAACTATGATATTGAATAATTTTGAGCTGTTATCCAATGGTAACACATTTATGATTGATATATCCAAAGCTCTGGAGGAAAAATGTTAAATGCCAAATTTATTTGTATATCTTGTAAGGTCCAAAATTCCCCAAGACAAACCACCAGAGACTCAAGTCAGAGCAAAAGCAAGGGTCATTTATTTAAGCAGGTTCGAACCCGGACCGCAGTCAACCAGTTACTTAGAAAACTGGGACCAGCGGCCCAGAATGAAGACACTCAAACCTTTTTATAGGCCAGAGTAAACAACTTTGGGGAATTTTCAGTCCAAGGGTTAGGGTCTGTATTATCAGGTTACAAAAAGCCAGATAAGCAATATTAGGCCAGAATAGATGTCTGGTGTTTAGCTATTCTTATTCCTCCATATTCCTATAGCGTAAGCATTTTTACAGAAGCTGAAATAGCTTGTTAGTTACTTAATTCTTCCTTTCCAGACAGTTGCTCATCTCAGGGTCTTATGACACCCAGAGACTCAAGTGAGCAGTTTTAAAACAAACCTTTAGCTATTTCTTTTTAAAAATAAGTGTTTTAGCCATTTTGTACTTTACAAGAGAAACACGAATGTCACAGGTACATTTTACACTTCAAAATCTCTAACATATATATATATATATATATATATGTAACATAGATATGTAATTTCACCAGAGACAAGCTACAATGAAATGGAATTGATGTTAGACAAATCACAGTAACAGAAATGAATAGTGTCCTTTAAAGGTTCATTAGACCATACATACGAGAATGCTAAACACACTGCTGTAAGGAAGAGAAGAAGTGCTCATCTGTGAAATAATGGTGCTAAACCTAGGAGGGTAATCTTCAGCTTTCTGATTGGCTAAGACATCCCTTCAGTGACAAGGAACCCTTAAACAGAACTGGAATCCTTGGCAAAATCTTATGTGGCCCAAGAATCTGAGCTCCAAGGGGAAATTCCCACTACCAGAGAGCTACAGAGAAGCCACACCCATTAGAACCTTGCCAAAATAGCAATGTTTGTCTCATTTAACCTATACTCTCCAATGGATATTCTGTTTGCATTTTTTATAAGGCATTGAGAGAGCAGGGGACAAACCAATTCTACCAAGAAGACATGGGATGATGGCTGACATCCTGCCAGGAGATGAATCACCCCTGGCCTATCATACAGGGTCCAAATGAAACCTATGAGAAAGTGGCCAGATAAACAAGAGAACTACCACCACAGCAAGTGGATAGATCAATGGAGACAGACACCAACAATATCCAACACAACCCAAAGAAGTCCAGAGACACCTAAGATCCCAACAATAAAGCAGGTTTAAAACACTCTCACCATGACTCAGGGAACTGAGCAGAGGAGGGGGAAGAAAGACTGGGGGGGGGAATAGCCAGAGATATTGTCTCACTGAGCAACAACACACAACGTGGGGGAAAAAACCGACAACCTCTGGTACAATTCATAACCCCCTACCTATGGACAGAGGAGGGACCCCAGTAGATAGGGGACAGAGAGGTGGGAAATGGGGGCAACATCATAATATTTGCTCATACAATGTATTTAATTATTGCTAATAAAGATTAAGAAATGTAAAAAAAGAACAGTGATCTTAACATTAATGGACATCATCAATATGAGACTAAAAGATGATTGAGGTATTAAAAGGGTGTGAAAAACACAAAATATTCTAAATTATGTCTAGTTGAAATGACAGAAGTGGGATAGAGAGTAAATAAAACTAGCTGATGAATTATTCGTTGAGCATCCTCCAGACAGGAAGGAAGCTTTGTAGAGCACAAGGAACAAGAAGCGAATAAACACAGCCTGCCAATCAAGAGAAATGCACATGCCCAGACATTTCACATTAACATCCATATAAAGCAAGGTATGTTGAGAAAAATTCACAATCTGATCAAAAAGATGATATCACAGTGTGAAATAAAGATTAAAAAGGAAAATGACAGCGGCTTGTTGAAGACCTGATGATCTCTAAATGAGTTGCTTCATCCTCTGATACCAGATCATTATTTAAGTTTCATGAAAACAGCAGGGCACTTCAACAAAGCGAATGGATGGATATCAGACCCTGGTGCGTTTATGACTACTGACAGAATTATAACATGAGTGCCTACTTTCTTTTATTACTACATTAAATAAAAAAGTGTTAATTTTATAAACTATATACCTTAATATGACCAAGTATCTGTTTTATGTAATTATTTATATTCTTGTGGGAAAAAACAAGATTCTTGGTCTATTAGAACACAGTAAAATCTGAACATGAACCTTAATCAAGAAAAAAATCTATACAATGATTCATGCTTTCAAACCTTGTGATTTTTTAATTAAAATAGCATACATTAGCAGGAATGAACTGATATACTGCAGCCATTAATAGGCACAACTGATCAAAGCCATTGAAACGGGCTCACTTGCCAGCCCCATTCACTTGGCTAAATCATGGGTTCTAGCACAGTAATTGTGCAAATAATCCTGAAATCTCAAAAGTCAATATATGTTGTATCATGGACTAAATAGTTAACATTCATCCTAATGTGTGTCTACAATCATAATGTGAAAAAGTCTACCCAAGAGGCAAATCATGAAGACCTCAAATTTCAATGTTTCTACATATGAAAACAGAATCTGTAAGAGAGGGTACGGGTTATAGAACCAGAAAAGAAACCACCGAAGAGGAATAAGAGGTGTTGAGAATTGGGAGAGGATCAAAAAGAAAAACAGAACCCTCTGGTGACATGTACTTGGGATGGAGGCCAGCGCAGGTGAGGGCAGAAGATGAGGGGAATGGACGGACAAGGAAGGGAAGATGGACAAAAATAAATTTGACTGAAATTGCCATAATGTTACTTAATTCTTTGTATGACAATTTACATTTTAATTAGGAAGTACCCCAGTGGGTAGGGGACATGTTCACAGACAAACTCTATACCAGTGACACCATCTCGACATTTGTCATTCATTTGCAGTTTGGTTTGCTTACAAAGCTATGTGAACAGTCAGGCACTCTAGAGCTATTCTTGAGGAAGTTGGTAAAATAATCACGATAAGTCTTACTGTTTCCACCAAGTGTGTGCTTAAAAACCCTCACCTGCCTTAATTTCTAAATGGCTATCTTAGAGGCAACAAAAATAGTTCATCTGAAGATATTTTAAAGATAATACATAGGTCTGTAAAATAAGCTGAATACTATGATCCACGGTATTCATTTTTATGTTTTTGAAATGCTTATAGTCTTGCTTATATATGTGCTGGTGTATGTGTCTATGAGGATGTGTTGTGTGCGTGTGCGTGTGTGTGTGTGTGTGTCTGTGTGTGTATTGTGTGTGTGTTTGTGTAGAGAACAGAGGTTGACATCAAACTTTGTCCTCAATCACTGTCCATATTATTATTATTGTATTACTATTATTTATGAGTTGGGAGCCAGTTTCTCAGTGAAGGTAGAGCTCTGATATGCAGCTAGACTGGCTATTAAACAAACCTGGGGACCCTTCTATCACTGCCTCTCTTAGTTGGGTTCAGCTGAACCTAGTTCAAATCTTCAAGCTGCTGCGACAAGAGCTTTTCTGATTTAGACATCTCTCAAGCCTTAACACATGCATTTTAACATTACTGTTTCAAGAACAACCAAGAACCATAAATTCGTAGGCTTAATTTCCAGCACCAGATAATAATAATAATAATAGTAATAATAATTTTACTTAATTATATTACTTAATAATATTACTTATATAATTATGTTATACTTATATATTATATTAATAATATAATAAAATTAATATAGTATTAATATATACTATTAATATACTATTAATTAATAATTAATGTATATCAATGTATTATATGTAATATATTAATATAACAATATTAATATTACTTATATTATATTATACTTCTATATTATATTTTATTATATAAATAATATTACTTAATAATTATATTACTTATATTATTAAGTAACTATATTACTTAATATTATTGCTATTATTAATAGTAGTAGTTGTAATTGTAGTAGTAGTACACTTGTCATTTGTGTTTCTCTTTTTCATGTGGACACCTCCTCGCTCCCCTCTGGCCTAGGGCCCAGTTTTGAGATCAAATACCATTCCTTCAACTAAGTTGCAGAATTCTGATAGAGTGACGTTTGAAATTGATATAGAAATCGCCAAACAATCTATGACCATGAAAACTGTTGAAAGATTTGGGATGGATGATGAAGGAGATAGATGATGCCTGAGTGTCTCTAGGAAATGTTAAAGCAACAATGCTATAAAGGTCATTCCGAGGTGCACCCACCAAATGAATGATCCTCTTGCTCCTGAGGTTGGTAATAACAAAGAGAAGCAAATGGATGATGTCCCTGTATGGAACCAAGAATTCCTGAAAGTTGAACAAGGAACACTTCTTCAAATTTATTCTGGTTACAGATTACTTAGACATCAAATGTTTATTACATGTGTCATGCAAGACTGTTGCCAACATAATGAAGGGGAAGATCCCTGAGGGAATCTGCAAAAACTTCAGTGTCAAAATTGCTTTACCTAAGAGGATGAAGCCCAGATATGCCAAGAGAACCAGTGGTGTCTAGAGAAATGTAATGTAACAGTATGATGAATGTTCTGAATATTTGTTGCATTGCTCTATTTATAACTGGTAATATCAAACAGCAGAGAAATGCATCAGCAATCAATTGTGCTTGCATAATAGTGTCCTCATTGCGTGTGTGGGTTGAGTCGAGATTTCAGCCCTTACAGGGAGTTTCTTCTACCATGAGCATTTTATATATATTTTTTTTTCCTCTCAATAAAAGTGAACTAAGGACTCTCTGTAGAAAGTGACCTCTTGGGCTTTTTCTCCCTTTCTAAAAAGCAATTTCTGCCTGATTTATTGAACAGTAAACTTCAGTGAGTATTTTAAAGTTGAAATTTCAAGTAAAACAATTTATAAAAAAGGTTTTGTAATATAATTAACAAAATAAGATCCTTACTCATGAATTGGAAATTGTAAAAGGGCAACTTAATGTCAATGCTCTGAGTGGGGTTATGAGGAAGTGTCCAGCCTATGGAAGCAAGCTGCACCATTGTCATTGATTAGCTTTGTATACTTGAGCTCTCGTCATTGAACATGAGAGAAGAAAGATGAGAGAGAGAGAGAGAGAGAGAGAGAGAAAGAGAGAAAGAGAGTTTTAAATTTTAATCTCAGCTTTGAATATGTTGCATAGAAACTTAGGTATTACCCAGTTTGTGGGAAAATGTAGCTAGACAATTTGTTAGCTAGTCAATAAAAATATACTTACGTGGTATACCATATTATAATCAATACTCCGAGGCATGAAAAACAGCCGACTTGCATGGAAATAGAGCTTTAATGTTTAGCATTAAAATGTGTGTCCAACCTTAGAAAATAGCCATTATGTGTGCAAGATAATATTTAATAAAATGGAAGTTATGCATAAATATAAATTACAACACAAAGATTTTTTCAAAAAAGCCAATCTTTTAAAATTGATCAAAGGCAAGAGTACTAAATAATTTGTCATAACATGAGGTGACTTATTTAGCAAATCATATTTTTGTGAAATAACTTACAAGTTGCAAATTGTAAAATTAAAAAAAATAGGTTTCACTGATACACATGGAATTTTGACTGATATTTTTGTGTGTCTCTATTTAATAATCAAATTATCTAAGTTTTTTCTGCTGATCTATACTTTGTATTCCAACCTACCTTTAAATTGTACTATCTTTGCACTGTATAATACATCATTTATTGTATCCACAATTTCACCTTTTTCCTAGTAGAAAGTGATTCCTATTCATTTTTGAAAAATCAATTATATTCTAAAATGAATAGGAAACATCTAAAAAATCTAGATATATTCTAAATTAATATTAAGAAAATTTGTATAATTGAGTATGTGTATCCTCTCAAGTGTGTAAATTTTCAATTTATGGCATAAATCCTGGAATTTAAGGGGTTGTTCTATAATTGCTTTCCAGTTTTGTTCAAGAGAAAGAATATACATTAGGAGTTTATTCTTAGTCACAATTTAAAAATGTTTCATATTTACAATGGTTAAATTTATTAGATTTGTATATATTTCTTTTTGGTATCCTGATAAACTCTTAAATACTTCACAACATATGAAGATTTTTAACATATGTCTACACAGTAATAAGATGAGAGCAATTCCCTTCTTATTGCTGAGAGAAAGCATTCAACCGGAAGCAGGGAATGGAAGGAAAGGGTTTATTTCCAGTTTTCAGCTTCAAGGGGATGAAGCATGGCAGAGCTGACAGCCTCAGGGTATCACATCAACACAGTAGCAAGAAATTAATCTAAGCACTGGTATTGAAGCTGGGCTGGATTCCCTCAAAGTCCACACCAGGCAGCACACCTTCTCTAGCAAGGCTTCAACTACTAAAGTGCCCACAACTTTCCCAAATTTCCACCAGCTGAGGAGCAAGTATTGAAAGCAAATGAGCATGGGGGCCAGGGGCATTTCATTCAAACTACCACAGATGATATTTACTAGAAAAAAATATGGCTTGTTTATTTGAGATTCTTCCCTAAGAGATGATGGAAATTAGTGTACTGATGCTTCTTTAATAAAGTTCATTTAGACTTGAAATATATTACTTCTCTTCCCATTTGAAATGCCATCCACTGAGCTGTAAATTAACCTTGAATGTTGGAGGTCTTAGAACAAATTATTATTGTTTTGAAAATTGTGTGGTGTTGACCTTAGGTTAAAAATATATGCAGCATTAAAAGGTTCCTAATGAATGGTCTTATTGGCTGTGGTTCCTCAGGGTGCAAGTTAGAATATTCATTACTTTGAATTCAATAAGTTACTTAAATATTATACTACTATATCTGCTCCTCCCACTTCATTGCCCAACTAAACGCCAGAGTATAATATATATTAACTATCTTTTCAGTGCCTAGAAAACTATTCCATATCAAACCCTCACCATGATTTTTGTGCAGTTAAATCCTGGTTATCATTTAAACATATATATTTTTTCTCATGGAAATTATTTTGTGTTCCCAAAGACAAACTCATATTTCTTTACTGAGCACATCATAGCTTACACTTAAGGATATGAATTAGACTAGTTCAGTATGTAATGTGATATGTGATTTTCAGTGAGAATAAAATTACATTGAGGTCACAATTATCTTTCACTTTCAGCTATCATATTCCAAATTTGAAGAACAGACTTGACACATAATCAAAATATTATATTAAGGAATATCAAGGAAAACTCAACCAGGTTAAAACATAAGGTATTTTTGAGGAATCTGGCTGATTTGGAACATTAATTATCAGTTATGTTAGCTTAATAAATTCATCTAGAAAATACTCTTAAGGTATTTTACATCTGGTGGCAGTGTGGCCTATTGTACTTTTTTCCATGCACTTAAAAGGAATCAAAAGGTTATAAAGGTATAAAATATCTGGTAAGATTAGTCTGTGAATCCCCATAATAGAATCACTATTGGAATTTTAATTTCTCTGAGCAGTTACTCCCAAGGCTAGTAACCTTTCCTCCTGATACAAGAGGTCCCATCTAATGAATTCTCTGGCCAGGTGAATAAAACACTCTTCCTTGATTTTCTTCTTATTAACACTATTAGCCAAGTTGCTGTCAATGAGTGTAAAATGCAAAATAATATGCAAACCTAAGATGCAAATAATATGAGCACCAGGCTTTTATTAATTATAAGCATTTCTTCCTCTTCTTTTTTAATGTAAACATTTATTCAGTCATACTCTCCACAGATGTAGAATGAGGATTTAAATAATTTTATAGTTAGCTATTCATTTATGCATACCACACACTGTTCCCCTGAACAGTTAAAACTAATTATACTCTTATTTAGCCACTATTAATACTTATCAGAATACTTTCCATTTTATAAATGCAGAATTTTCCTTGATTCCTGTTCTGAACTGGAAACAAAAATAACTCTATTTTGTTCTGTTTTTATTAAAATTCTATTTTAAATTTTTCAGAGATGAACATTTATCTTAGGCTTGATGCAAAGCTCTACTCATCATATTCAGGTAGGCAAGATAATGAGGTTTACTTTGTAAAGCAAACAAACTGGTACTGGAGAGAGTCCCCAGCACCATGTCCATATGCTCAAAGATTGCAGGCAATGGGACAAAAAGGATGCTGTCAATGAGCCAAGCAGAAACATCGCCTCATGATATTCAACAAAGCAGAAGCAATTAGATAAGATGTTAGCAGACCATTTCCAGAGCACCGCTTTCATGTATACTCCTTAACGACTTGCTTTAGTTTGTTCTTGTCTAGAACAAAACTATTGAATAAACTAATATCTAAAAACAAATTTCTTACTATATTTATTCAAAGTAGAAACAGGAAAATGATTCATTATATGAATCCATATACATATACAAAATACCATATGTGATTTTACAGTTTTCAAGACAAGAAAATGTTGGAAAGTCTACATTTATAAATTTCTATTTGTGCTATGACACTGAGCATATAGTACAAAATTGGGTAGCTATTTTAATTTTTTTAATATTTTATTTATTCATTTTCAAGCAGAGAGAGAGAGAGAGAGAGAGAGAGAGAGTACACCAGGGCCACCACCTTGTGGGTCTGGATTATGTGGGACCTGGGGAATTAAACCCAGGGCGTTAGGCACTGGAGGCAAGTGCCTTAACTGCTGAGCCATCTCTCCAGCCCTGGGTAGCTATTTTCTATGTCCTTCTTTAAAGGGTCATGGTATATATTAATTTGTATTTTTACATCTAGCTCATACATTTAAATTCATATGCTAAATTTCATTGGTTTTATCTCATCTCAAGAAAAATTAGATTAACATAGATACAATATTTGAGCATACTAATGACTGATTTGAGTCCCTGCAATTATTTTCATGTCATGTTATACTCAGACAAATCTGGCCTTGCTTTTTCTGAAGAATGGATTTGATTTTGATGTAGAAGCATATCAATTTCAAAGTTCTAGCTTTCTGACACTAATTCTTGTTTCACTTGGTATTATTAACATTGAATTAAAACTATCAGCATTGAATGCATATATTGAATAGTAGCTATAGTGCCATGAAAATATAGAGTTGCTAAATCAAATTTTATAATTACACCAATACAATGAAAAACATGCACATAAATTCTTATTGGAAAATGAGTAAACTCATAAATTTTAAACTTTTTATGTTAATCTAAATTAACATTTAAAAATGTCTTATTTATTTATTTGCAAGTAAAGTGACATAGAGAAAAGAAAAGCAGAGAGAATTGGTGCACCAGGCCTCCAGTTCCTGCAAACAAAATCTAGATACATGTGCCTCTTTGTGAATCTGGCTTTACATGGGTCTTTAGACTTTGCAAACAAGTGCCTTAACCACTAAGCCATCTTTCCAGCACATAAATTAACATGTTTTTCTATGTCCTGAATAGGCCTCATCTTTCTCTGTATCTAATTTGCATGCAGGATGAAATTGATGGGAAAACAAAACTCATATTAAGATCTTCATCTTCATTGTTGAATGTTTGGCAAGTATTCTTTTTGTCTCAGAAAAAAATCCTTAAATGGACTTAGAAGAGTAAGTAAAAATTCATAATGTACTCCAGGACACAACCAATAAGCCCTGGCTATAAGATCACTATAAATTCTACATAGTTCCACCAACTGAAGACTGATTAGTAACATTTGCACAGATATGCCAACAGGTCTTAACAGCTATATCCCTGATACTTCTTAAGCATCTGATCAGAAAACTGACAAAATAGTCAATATGCATCAACACAGTAGAAGAAAACTACAAGGAAATGTTTCATTCAGCTGCTGAAATTATGATCAACTCTGAAATTTGGCCTCACATAGAAGGTACCAGCTGTCATGATAGAATCTAATTTTGTTTTTATCTAGTTAAAATTATTCTTTGACATGTGAAATATATAAAATTCATGCCATAAGTTTTCTATTCTGCCAAGCAGATTTAGAATATTTCTTGATAAATTGGAATACATAACAAAATTCAAGATATTAAGTAGCGTTTCTTTTAGCATATACCAATTCTAAAACTATTTAAAAGTACATACAATGTTTTGGGAATTGAAACAGGTATTTTAATATTATTAGATAACCCTGAAATTCTTGTCATTTTTTGATAACTGATAATTTTGTTTGTAAATTTTTAGGTTTTATGTGCATCATTTGTAATAAATTTCAGTAGTAGAAATAATAACTTTCTATCTCTTCATCTAATAGGCACTTTTTCTGCTTCAAGAATAAAGATATAAAATTAATAATTTTATGTTTTGTTAATTGATACTCAAAAGTTTATTTTGTGACCAATTAATTCACTTTATTTAGCTAATTTATAAGCATAAAATTGTACCTATGATGGAGGTACAATTATGTTTCAATACAAACATGTATCAAAGACAGTTTCATTCAAGTTGAACATATTTCCTCAAATGTTTTTCATTTCTTTATGTTTAAAACTTTCAAAATATTTTCCTCTAATATTTGGAATTGCACTATTGCAATCTAATATCATCATATTGTGCAATAACAGACCAGAACTTCTTGTTGTTATTTACTTTAGCACATTGACCAACATTTTCCCCTAGAAAATCAGTTTTCTGTATTTTTCTTAGCCATTAGTAATCTAAACCAATCTACTCTCAGCTTCTTTATGATGCTGCTTTTTAGATTCCACATGAGAAACATAAATACCCATCTTTCTCTGCCTGGCTTGTTTCACTACACATAATCACCTCTAGTTGCATTTAAGATGCTAAGAATGTTTATTCTTTCATCAGCTAATGGATACAAAATTTGTTTATATATTTCTTGAGTAGAATGAATGATGTTGCAATGTGCATGGGAGTGCAGACATCTCTTCAATATATGAATTTTGTCATATAAATTCTGGGGTTTTATTTTCAGTCTTTTTGATAATGTCCACTTTTTATGTACTTGAGATGGTATCACTGCTTAGCTTTTATGTGTATTTCCTTGAAAACATGGTGCTTCCTGCTGAACATCCACTCTATACTTACTGGCTTTTTGTATAATTTATTTTTAAGAAATATCTATTTAGATTTATTTTACAAGTCATCCTTTCTTTTAAATGTTAATTAAATTTAGTCATATTCACAAGGTATTATTTTAAACTATTTCTTAATAGTGCCAATGTCATTATGCATAATTTTCATATAACTACCAACTGCATTACATGTCAGCAATTAATTTGCAACACACTTTTTCAGTATCTGTCTCTACTTCCATTTTGTTCTGACTTCATATATATCTTTACTTGGTTTTGCATAACTACAATGATTTCACCTAAAATTCATTTCACAAAACAATATATATATTTCTTCATCTAATCACATATCAATTATAATTTCCATAGGCATCACTGGGCTTCATGCATTTCTATAAAACATTAAAATAATCTTATCATAATGCTGCATTCCAAAACTATTCCATTTGAAACAATTTTCTGATGACAGCTAGATGGATAGCATTTTTAATTTTTCAACACTGGAATTGATCTCTACTGCACATACTTCTGTGATATACACTGTATACTTTAGGCAATTCTGTATTTGAACAGTGAAATCTTACTATCAAAACAAAGTTGGATTTAACAACTAAGCATTTAGTACTGCATTAATTATTATTTTGGAAGAAAAAACATTTAACACTAAGTAAAATAATATAATATTCAAATTTTAAACCATTCATTACAGCAGCTTCATTTAAAATGTTAGACTTGAACTTCTATGAAATGGTCAAAATAAGTTCACTCTATTCCAACATTCTTAAATATACAATCGACTTGTCCCATTATCTATTTATTTAGCTTTAATTAAACATTTTAATGTTACAGAGTTCCAACATTGACAAATCATGCCTGAGAATTCAATGAAAAAAATAATACAATATACAGCCTCATTTACTCATCATATCGGGTATTAAAACTTGATTCGTGTACATGTTGATTATTTTATAAGGTTTTAATCAAAATTCTAGCAAGAGTTCAAACTTAAATCTCTTGTGAGACTTCAGATCTTCAGATTTCCAGTACAGTATCCATTAACCAAATCTCTTCACATTTGTGTCAGTTTACTTCTGAGTAACAACAGTTTGGGGGAAGAAAAAACTCAAACTTTTCTAGAGACATATTTGCCTCAAGGTCTGATTGCTGGTTAAGCTTTTGTTTCCCAAAACAGTCCTCAGTTTAACCAAAAATCTCTTTTTTAGGTTATAAAATATTTTATTTATTTACTAGAGAGAGAGAGAGAGAGAGAGAGAGAGAGAGAGAGAGAATGGACACACCAGCGCCTCCAGCCAAAAATCTATTTCTGTCTAATCACCCAAACTCCCCTTGGCTGGCTCAGATATTGACATTATGTCACAGAGATGGCTGGCAGTCCTGTCAGGAGACACCACAGCCTCCTAGCAGCCTTTTTCCTGCATTTATATACTTGTCTGAAATGTAGGAAAAGGCTCCCAACATCATGTGCTGGGTGCTTTACTCACCATCTACTTCACTGCTGCATCTGAGACGTATCTGGCAAAAAGGATTTATTTATAAAGAAACCCAGGCTCTATACCTCATCATCCTAATTCCCTCTGTTGTATTTCTACTGAAATAAAGATAGAAAATTAGGAAATTGGCTGATGATTCATCAGGTGGAAAGAAACCAGTAACTCTCAGGAGCTTCAGATCTCTTGTAAGAACTCAATACTATTAGAGTTCACTGGTAATTAAGGATTTGAAGCCCCACCCCTTTTGTCCTGCCTTTCCAAAAAGATTATATATATATATATATATATATATATATATATATATATATATATATATGAGTTCTGATCAAAGATCATGTAAGATCCATGAAACCAGAGGGTGTTATGGGGTAAGTTGTGTGTGTGTGTGTGTGTGTGTGTGTGTGTGTGTGTGTGTGTGTTGCTTTGAATCTTTAGAGACAGGCCAGAAGACCCTTCACCTGGGCAGGCAGCACCCTCCTTCCACAGCAGCACAGAATACAACTGAGACCCGATCAAGGGAAGCATCCACAGAGCCTCAACAAGTTTCTGACATCTGTTGTCCTTTACATTAAAGGCTATTTGGTTCTACCTAAGGAAAGGCAAATTCACAGGACATTTCACAATCCCAGTGCATATTTCAGGTTACTTA